>VMDO01003276.1:32876-146973 GCA_007922755.1 Pedetes capensis
ATCTAAGTTTCCCATCCAAGTCTTCTCTATCTTTTACTATGTAGTATTTTTCTATATGTCCTTGGGTTCCATTTCTGTTTAAGATAGAAACTTTTCCTGTAGTGGTCTTTGTTTTTATCTTGTTAGAACAATTACATGCGATTTCTAGTCCATTTATATTGACCTCATTCTTATCTTCCCTCCCCCCCTTTTATTATGACCTGAACTTTGAGTAGGATTTTTTAAAGTTTCTGGTTTTATGTTGAGATCTTTTATCCATTTTGAGTTAACTCTCGTGTATATTGAGAGATGTGGGTCTGCTTTCATTTTTCTGCATATGGATGACCATGTTTCCCAGCACCATTTGTTGAAAAGGCTGTCCTTTTTCCAGTTTACTTGCTTTGCTCCTTTGTTGAAAATAAGGTAGCTATAGGTGTGTTGAGGTATATCTGGGTCTTCTATTCTGTTCCAGATGTCTTTGGGCCTACTTTTGTGCCAGTACCAAGCTGTTTTTGCAACCACTACCCTGTAGTATAGTTTGAAGTCAGGGATTGTGATTCTACCTGTATTAGATTTTCAGCTTAAAAGTGTTTTGGCTATATGTGGTCTTTTGTGGTTCCATATGAATTTTTGGATCATTTTTTCTATTTCTGTAAAGTCAGTCAGTGGAATTTTAATGGGTATTGCATTAAATCTATAGATTGCTTTTGGTAGGATAGCCATTGTTACAATATTAATTCTCCCTGTCCAGGAGCAGGGGAGGTCTTTCCATTTTTCAGTGTCCTCTGCTATTTCTTTCTTTAATGTTTTGAAATTTTCCTTGTAGAGATCTGAAGGGTCTTTGGTTAGATTGATTCCAAGGTATTTAATTTTCTGGTGGGTTATCTTGAATGGTGTCTTTGCTGAAATTTCCTTCTCTTCTTGTTTGGAATTGGTGTAAAGAAAGGCAATTGATTTTTGTATGTTAATTTTGTAGCCTGCAACTTTGCTGAAGGAGTTAATTAGATCCAGAAGTTTTTTGATTGAGGTTTTGGGGTCTTTCAAGTATAAAAATCATATCATCTGCAAATAATGATAATTTGACCTCTTCCTTGCCAATCTGTATCCCTTTGATTTCTTTCTCTTGTCTGATTGCCCTGGCCAGAACTTCAATTACTATGTTGAATAGAATAGCTCCTCACATTTCTGTTGAGCAAATTTCACCTGTGCAGTGATGGGGAGAGGAAAGTTAATCTCTTTAAATTCCTCTCTTGAGCATTTTATGTCTTGTTATCTTTTGTTGGAAATTAAGGGATTAAATTTAATTGGAACTCAGCTGCTTTATGAACAGTCATATTGGTGTAAATTCACATTAACTAGTATTTCAGTATTTGTTTTGTTTTGCTAAAATTGTCCTTCATGGAGCTGAGGTGAAGTCCTGTGAACTACAATGGGCACCAGACGAACTCATTCAAATCCCAATCCTTCCATGTATGACTCCAAATGATCTCTTGTTCTCCCAGAATCTATCTCCTTTTCCCTATTTTAATAATTTAAAAATATCTATCTTTTACTTTTTAATTACTTAATATTAAAAGACATGCAACTTTAGCTAATCATTTGACATTCATTCAGTCATTGAGTGTATGTATATCAGTCACATTAAGTATGTCATGTGACTAGTATATTAAAGTAGTTGAAAGTGCTCTATTATTTAGAAAGAAATTTACTAGTGCTTCTGTAGCAATATAATTTTTAACATAAAAAGTTATTGAATAAATAGAACATCCTCAACGTCATAATTTTTCAACTGGTCATTACTGTGAGAATTCAGAATTTTGAAGCATTTTCTTTAGTTAAATCACTAACTTTAGTGCATCTTATCCATAGCTGCACATTGGAAACATCTTTTTTTGTTGTTTGTTTTTGCTTTATTTGTCAAACCTGATCACCAACCCAGTACAATTTATTCCCAATCTCTATGGTGGACCCTGGAGTGAAAAAGAATAAGATCAAAGAATATTTCATTTTTTTATCTTTATTATTAGGACAAAGTTCATGAAAAGAGAATAAAGTGCATTTAGCTGATTGACACTTAAGTGTCAGAAAGACACTTATTGAATTAGCAGGGCAGCTATATAAGCTTTGTTTTGCAAGTTCCCTGTTATCTTAGGAAGAAGAGAAGCTTCAATGGATCCAGTGGTGGTCCTGGTGCTGAGTCTCTCCTGTCTGCTTCTCTTTTCCTTCTGGAGATGGAGCTCTGGGACAGGGAAGCTCCCTCCTGGCCCCACTCCTCTCCCAATTATTGGAAACATCCTGCAGATTGATGTTAAAAATTTCAGAAAATCCCTAAGTAAGTATGTTTTATGCTCCGTCAGTGGCTTTCAAAGGGAAGTGAATTGACCTCTGTTTTAAAATAAAATATATTGCTAAAGGACAATATTATGATGGATGATTTTAAAGCAAAATATTCCCTGTAACTCTTAATGAAAATGTGGCCTTTCCAGGTTGTCATAGTTACAAATCATTGAATGAAGTAATGCATTTTTTAAGTAGAGAAACATTCAGATTCTTGTTCAATAGTACCAAAACCACAAAGTGGCAAAACTTGTGAATGCTTCTTCCCTTCTTTGTTCTATATCCTTTCTCTACAATTTTTGGCTGATGGTCAATGGCAGGGGAAGTGATTGTGATTAAAAATTTTTAAAAATATAAGTTATATACCATATTAGCCCCATGTTTTTTTTTAATTGGAAATTTTTCATGTACAACTTAATGTGTACTGACATGCATTTCATTGTCATATTTCCATATATGTGTTTCATTGTACACTGCACAGATAACTTCCCCCTTACCCTCTTGTGCCCCTCCTCCCCTCTATCCCATCCCCCCCACCAATGACCTCTCTTTTACTCGCATTTTTTATGGGAATATTTTACTGTATACCCTTGTATCTCAATTATGATTTATGTCCACACTTTTTTTTTCTGTAGCAATCTATCTTTTTAAATTGTCAGCAATATTACATGAATAGTCTAGCCCATTTGCATTATTACCATCCTTTGGTATTGTTGGTATTATTATAATTATTTCCTGAACTGTCACAGTTGGGCTGTTTACTTTGAGGTCACCTTCTCTCTTATTCCTCACTCCTCCTTGTCCCTCTTCCCCTTCCTGTCTTCTCCCATCATCGCTTACTTTTGTTAGATCCTACCCTCCTTCCTTGCATTCCTTGAATTGTCCCTTCTCTGCTTAGTTTATATTAGCTTTTTATTCAAATTTCTGTTCCAATTTCTGTATAGGATTTTTTGTTTCTTTTAAATTTGATTCAGCTCCCACATATAAGTGAGAACATGTGGTGTTTCTCTTTTTGGGCTTGTGTTTGTTCACTTAAGATAATTTTCTCCAATTCCATCCATTTTGCTGCAAATGACATTTTTTTTTTCATTTTTTGATTGCTGAGTAGTATTCCATTGTATATATGTACCATAATTTTTAATCCATTCTTCTGTGGATGGACACTTTGGTTGATTCCATATCCTTGTTATTGTGAAGAGTGCTGCATTGGACATGGAGATGCAGGTGTCTCCGTGAAAAAAATGCTCAATATCCCTAGCCATTAGGGCAATGCAAATCAAAACAACACTGAGATTCCACCTTACTCCAGTAAGAATGACCAAGATTTATAAAACAAATAACAACAAATGCTGGCGAGGCTGTGGAGAAAAGGGAACCCTCTTACACTGCTGGTGGAGCTATAAATTGGTTCAACCACTTTGGAAATCAATATGGAGATACCTTAGAAAACTAAAAATAGATCTATCATATGACCCAGTTATAACACTATAGAGAATATACCCAAAGGGAGAGGAGCCCCATGTTTTTTTCACAATTGCCATGAACATAGAACTTCTCTGGAAAATCTACTTATGCTGATGTCATGGAAATATCTGTGGCCTAGAGGTTAGGTTTAGGTTAGGTGCCATCGAGTCGGTATCTGACTCATAGCGACCCTCATGGGGTTTTCAATGGCTGACTGTTTCGGGATTGCCATGGGAGTGGATTGCCAGGCCCTTCTCCCCTTTTTTGTGGTGCTGGGAATTGAACTTGGGACCTCAGAGACTGCAGCACAGCGCTCTACCAACTGAGCTAAATCCCAGCCCATGGCCTAGAAGAGCATAAAAAATGAAAAAACCATGCAGTGAGTTGGCACCAAATTGGTAGTATAAGAATCCTTTTGGATTCCACACAAATAATTTGTCTGTGGCCAAACACACTGCAGATTGGTAGAAATTGTCCTTCCAGGAAATGCTGCATTTCCTGCTACTGTTTGTGGTGCCTACTTTCTGTGTTTAAATACCAGCAGACCCCAACTGGGCTGTGTGGTAGAATAACCTTCAGGGACTTAAAAATACAGATTTCTAGTGTTTTTCACAGGGTTCCTGAGTTGGGATCTCTACAGCAAGAGTTTAACAAATGATCCTGAAGCTCAACTGGGCAAGGTATCAGGGTGTGCATGGGGCACTGAGGGGGGTGGGTGCTAAATTGTTTAAGTGCTGGATGTCATGTGAGACATGATCAAATGATATGATGATATTTTAAATTAAAAAAATCGTTATAGTAAAAGACACATGTCTATTAATCCTCAAAATACTCCCCCCACCTCCCGGCTCCACATATACTTACGCCATCCTTCTTGCCACGTTCTGAAGCAGTTCTGGAAGTCCTCCTTCATGAGTGTCTTCAGTTGTGCTATCATGGCTGCCTCAATGTCCTGAATTGACTCAAAACATTTATCTCTCATGGTCATTTTTACTTTGGAGAAGAGCCAGAAGTTACACGGAGCCAGATCTGGTGAATAAAGAGGACAAGGGCACATCATACTATTTTTACTTGACAGAAATATTGACATAAAAGATATGACACATGACTAGCAGTGTAGTGGAGGGTGAAATTAAAGGCACTCGCAAAAGAAGACTTCTAGAACCACCTCAGAAAGCCACAAGAAGGATGAGGTAAGTGTGGGCAAAGGCTGACAGAGTATAGTGAATGGCATTAATGACAATATTTCTTTTACTGTAAAAAGTTTTTTTTTTAACTTCAGTGCATGTTTTGATCATACTTCATAGAAGTAGAGGTTCCATTATGAGTCTTCCATTTATTAACTTGGGGATACTGGAGGTGCATTTGTAATTTTCTGACTCCATTTTCTTTTCTTACAAAACAAGGCAAATATTCCTGCTCAATATATTGACATAAGAATTAGTTGTAACCCATGTACCAACTTCCCAGGCCATTGCCCAGCATGCTCCTGTATATATTTCTTGCTTGTTGTTTGTTGTTCTATGCATGACCATCCATAAGTGACAAATATAACAATCACCTTTATTTTTATATAGGAAATTCAAAATATTTGAAGTTGTGTAGGGCAAAACAAAGACATAAAATATAGCTTTATATGTAACTTTAATATCAGTAAAAATCAGGAACGATATGTGGACCAAGTATTGGCATTTTTTACTAATGTTAGCTTTTGTTTCCCTATTTCCATTTTCAAGCATCTGTGGCCCTGTGTTTAATGTGCACTTGGGCATGAAGCCTACTGTGGTGTTGCATGGATATGAAGCTGTGAAGGAAGCCCTGACTGACCTTGGAGAGATATTTTCTGGAAGAGGCACTTCCTTAACTCTTCAAAGAATGCATAAAAGCTATGTTAAGTTTGCATGTGTATGCAGAAGGATTTTGGGCCCTAATCAAGAGGATGAGGAGGATGGAATGCAGAGGGTTGAAGTGCTCCTCAGGCAGAGCTTGGTAATTTCTATGCCTGCCATTGTCAAGTTCCTCTTCCTCACCTGAGTCTCCCTCCTACCTTCTGCTTTGTTTCATTTAGGAATCATTTACAGCATTGGAAATACATGGAAAGAGATGTGGTGGTTTTTACTCCTGACTGTCAGGAATTTTGGGGTGGGGAAGAAGAGCACTGAGGACCATATTCAAGGGGAAGCATGCTGCCTTGTGGAGGAGTTGAGGAAAGCCAACGGTGGGTGCCTCTTGATGTCACTATCCTTAGCACACTGCTGTTTTCTCTGAGGTCTTTGGAAACATTTCAGGGGTGGCCAGATCTTTCATTTTGGGTTCTTGTTGGCAGTCCTGATGTGGAGGAGGATGGTTTGAAGCAGAGAGCCATGGTGTGTTTGTACATCTGTGCTCTGCATGCAGGCATGACTGTGCCTGCACTATGGGTATAAAAGGTCTTTTCATCTTATTCTGAACAATGTAGTTTTGTTTTCAACTCAGAAATCATAAACATAGATTTTGAGTTTATTTTCTGAAGAGTTAAGGACCAGTATTTTTCCCTTAGCTTGAATGTGTTTGATGTACTACACATCATTTCATTAATACTTGATTAAGTGACCTAATGACAATACTCCCACTACATTCTTATGGAGCAGGAACCAGATGACCTGTGCATTTACTTAATTGGACTATGTAAAATCACCTTAACAAACAAGGTTTAGGCTGGGTGTGGTGGAGCATGCCTGTAATCCCAGTGACTTGGGAGGTGGAGGCAAGGGGATCGCAAGTTTGAGACCAAAGACAGTCTGGGTAATTTAGTGAGAACCTGTCTCAAAAAGTAAAAAAATGTGCTGAAGGTGCAGCGCAGTGGTCCAGCACTTGCACAGCATGTGAGCTGGAGGCCCTGCATTCAACCCCCAGTACTGCAAAAACAAGAAACAAAAAACAAAAAACAAGATTCAGGCTTTCTTCCATGCTCATGTATATATTTCTTGCTTGTTGTTTGTTGTTCCATTAATAATTGGAACATGGAACACATGTAGTATGAATTTAGAATTTATCAAAAGTGAAATTTCTAATGTAGTACATTAGAAATCATCAAAAGTGAAGTGGAGCACATAAATATCAACCTTCTAGGCATGAGTGAACTAAAATGGTCTGGCGTGGGCCATATGTAATCAGATAATCATATGGTCCACTATGCCAGGAATGACAGATTAAAGAGAAATGGGGTTGCATTCATTATCAAAAAAGACATCTCAAGATCTGTCCTGAAGTACAATGCTGTCAGTGATAGAATAATATCCATACACCTACAAGGAAGGCCAGTTTATATGACTGTTTTCAAATTTATGTACCCACTACTAAGGCCACAATAAGGAAGTGGAAGATTTTAGCAGCTCTGCAGCCTGAAATTGATCAAACATGCAATTAGTATGCACTGATAATTACTGGTGATTGAAATACAAAAGTTGGAAAGAAAGAAGACTCATAGTTGGAAAATATGACCTCAGTAACAGAAACGATGCTAAAAATCGCATGACAGAATTTTGTCAGACCAATGACCTTTTCATTGCAAGTACACTTTTTCACCAACGTAAATGGAAACTATACACATGGAATTCACCAGGTGGAACATATAGGAACCAAATTGACTACATTTGTGGAAAGAGACAATGGAAAACTCAATATCAGAAGGCAGAACAAGACCAGATGCTGACTGTGAATCAGACCACCAACTGCTCATATAGAGGTTCAAACTGAAACTAAAAATAAGTAGAATAAGTGTACGAGAGCCAAGATATTACCTTGAATATATCCCACTTGCATTCACAGATCATCTCAAGAACAAGATTTCATATGTTAGACACTAATGTTTGAAGACCAGACAAGATGACATCAAAGACATCATGCATGAGGAAAGCAAAAGGTTATTAATGAGATAGGCAAAAAAAAAAAAAAAAAAAAGAGACCATATTACATGTCAAAAGAGGCACTAAAACTAGCCCTTGAACACTGAGAAGCTAAAGCAAAAGGAAGACATGATGAAGTTAAAGAACTAGACAAGATTTCAAACGGCAGCTTGAGAAGACAAAATCAAATATTATAATGTCATGTTCATAGAGCTGGAGGTAGAAAACCAAACAGGCAGAACATGCCCTGCTTTTCTCAATCTTAAAGAATTGAAGGAAAAAATTCAAGCCTTGAGGGTCAATAGTGAAGGATTCTACAGAGAAAATATTAAATGACATAGGAAACATCAAAAGAAGATGGAGGGAATACAGAGTCATTATACCAAAAAGAATTGGTGGATATACTCAACCATTTCCAGAGATTCCATATGATGAGGAACAAATGGTCCTGAAGGAAGAAGTGGAAGCTGCTGTGAAGTCATTGGTGAAACACAAGGCTCCAGGAATTGATGCTTCAAAATAGACATGTAGCTCTGGAGGTGCTCATTTTTTATGCCAAGAGATTTAGAAAACAGCTACCTGGCCAACTCACTGGAAAATATCCATATTTGTTCCTATTCTCAAGAAAGGGGATCCAACCAAATGCAGAAATTATTGAACAAACTAATTAATGTACTTCTAGGTAGTAAGGATATAATGTATAGTTTTAATTGCTTATTGTTGTTGTTGGATATCCTCTAGTCAGAGCCAATTTGTAGTGACCTTATGTACAACCGAATGAAACAGTACCCAACACTGTGCCACGCACATGATCTGTTTTATGTTTGATCCTATTGTTCAGCCACTATGTTTCTTCTCATTTTGTTTTGGGCCACATCAGCAATAGAAGATCCCAGGGGCTTTTACTCCATTCCTGTCATTAAAGTCAACCCTACTTTGAGGAGGCAACTTTTTCCCAGAAGTTTATTGAATGCCTTCTAGCCCGGGAGGCTCATTTTCTGGCACTAAATTTGACAGTGTTTGTCTGCTATTCATAGGATTTTCGATGACTATTTCAGGAGTGGGCTGCTGGGTCCTCTCTAGGGTGTCTTAATTTGGACACTCAGAGGAAACCTATCCACCATAGGTGGCCCTGCTGGTATCTGAAACACTGGTTGCATAGCTTTTAGCATCACAGCAACAGGTAAGCTCTCACAGCACAATAAACTGACAAGACACATGGGGGTTTAATTCCTTAGGTATATGTTAGTACAAATCTCATTGATTATTGCTTCTCTATAAAATAGCACTATTGAAGAAAATCGCCACTTCCTTTTACCCGTTGCTTACGAGGTTGATGTTTCTCTTGGTCTAAATACATGCAATGGCATAATTCTGCAAACATGTTAACACTCATTCTTAAACTAATTGATTTAACCTTTCACTACTGCCAATACTTTCTAATCTGGTGTTCCCTAATTTTATTCAGTTTCCATTTACAGTTTTTTCTATCTTTTCTTCTCATATTTACAGAATTTGGGTTAGAAATTTGTGGTGGTTATTTTCCTTCCACTGCCAAGTTTATTTACTTGTGAAGTATTTGTGACAATAAATCTGATTATTGGCTTGGATTCTGAATGACCTTGTTTTAAAATTGCCTCTACCAATTTAAGTGAAAGGAAACTGCAAATCAATTTTTTTTCTTGAAACACACACACACACACACACACACACACACACACACACACACACACACACACACAGAATTCCAAGGCTTCCCAAATCACCTACCATCTCTTTGACTAAAGTGAAACTTGTTCTGATATCTTAGAATCCTGTAATATTTAAGAGTGTGACATAAAGGCTGCTATCTCAACAGGTTTGCTATTGTGTAAATGTCCCAATATATATAAAGAATACTTTTGATACAAGTCACTCTTATTTTAGCGTCTGTAGATGTGAACTTGTTTTTGTGAAGGGTACTGGACTCAATAGAAGATAACAACAAGATGTGAACTTGTGAGCTCCTTACATGTAAATGGTATTAATCATTTGATCACAGAATTTTCTTTGTAGAGAGCCTCCACAAAAAAGAAAACTTTTGTAGCAATGTATTTTTTTTACCTGTCAAATAACACACTTGGCCTATGTAATGGAATATTTTAAAAATTATTTAAGCATATTATTCTGTTGATAATCATACAGAACAATATTCAGAATCCATCAAGACCAGGATGGTCAAATAAATTAAATCTGGAGTTTGACTGGAGATGATGGACGTTAACTTCTTATGGAAGGAAATTTGGCATTTCTTGTAGACATTGAAGTGAGAAATAAGATGACCTCATTCATCAGTTCTCTACTTCTGTTCGCCTTAGCTGGGACTTATATTTGAAATAAAAAGTTCTCATTTTATTTTTTTAGACAAATCCATCTTATACGTATTGTTGTTTATATCAGTTTTTCATTCATACAACATGATTGTATTCTGGTTTCACATTTTTTCCTTCCAAAATTGAACTCACAGAAGGTCTCTACTGGTAAAATGTGATTCTTTTAACAATTTACTATGTTTAAAATTTTTCAGGTTCTAATTATTCTTTCTCTTTTTATTCAGTGCTACATTGTCTACAGACATGGTAGACAGATGTGACTTTCATCTGCATATTTGAATTAACATGTTAAAAAAATCTTTCTTCTTCCAACATAACAGACCCTGGGGTTGAAAGAGTGTTAGTAAAGGCAATGAATGTAACCTGAGTATGTTAAATTCTAATATTTAATTAGCTAGGTTATAATGTCCAATTCAGGTTTAAGGTTAAAGTGTTGTGTTGATTTAATGCATGCTAAATATGTTGCTTTTAGGGGAATTTGTAGATAAGATGTTGCTTAAAATCTGTAAAGTACCTTTACCTGTAATAAAGACAAAGTGTTTGAATCATGTTTTATAATTGTTTCCCATTCTTAAGGCTGGCCCTGCAATCCCACCTTGAACCTGTTGTGTACTCCCTGCAATGTGATGTCCTCTATTATTTTTCAGAATTGATTTGATTACAAAGACCAGAATTTCCTTAAACTGATGGAAGTATTACAAGAAAATACCAGGGTTCTGAATTCCCCATGGATACAGGTGATGCCAAGATCCTTTCTTTCTGAGAAGATGCTTATGGCCTTTTTTTTTGACATGTATGCAATTCTATATGGATTATGTGATGAAGTGAACATTTGGACACCACAGCCCTGGCTAGCACATCACGGAGTGAGCATCTAGGAACTGGTGGGGTCCTTTGTGCTACACTGTGGAGAGGTAAAGTGCATGTGTAGGACTTTCCTTCAAACCTGATATCCCTCTCCAGTAGATTTTTCCATTAAACCCTAAAGGAATTTTTATATTACATACTTTTTTAAGTGCCCAAAAGATAACCATGTCACTCAGTGGATGTCCAGGTCATTTCTAAAAGTTTGCATTACCCAGAAGACTTGTCCTTCAACACTTGGAGACCTCTTTCTCTTAGTACTTGACAGAATATGCTTATTCAGGAAGACAATACCTTCTTCAATGAGAAAGAATATTTAGGACCATAGAAGTTTCCAGGAAATACTGAGCAGAATAAATGATATTTAGAAGGTGTCCTGGTGACTAAGTAACAAGGATGGGAAAAGGAAGTAATTGTTTTTAAGGTGTATCTGTCATAAATTAATTCATAGTTTCATCTTGTGATGAATTATCACATCCTATACTCTGTCTATCCCACATCTGTCAGCTTGTTGTGCTGTAGGGCTTGTGTGTTGCTGTTATGCTAAAAGCCATGCCACCAGTGTTTCAGATACCAGCAGGGCCACTCATGGTAGATTGGTTTCAGTAGAGCTTCCAGACTAAGACAGACTTGGGAGAAGGACATGGCAGCCCACTCCTGAAACAATTAGTCATTGAAAACCCTATGGATAGCAGAAAAGCACTGTCAAATATAGTGATAGAAAATGAGCCCCCCAGATTTGAAGGAACTCAAAAGACGACTGGGGAAGAACTGCCTCTTCAAAGTAAAGTTGACCTTAATGATGGGAATGGAATAAAGTCCCTGGGACCTCCTTTCTCTGATATGGCCCCACTCAAAATGAGAAGAAACATAGTGGCTATAACAATGGGCTCAAACATAAAATGACCTTGTACATGGCACAGTGTCAGATAGTGTTTTGTCCTGCTGTACTTAGGGTCACTATGAGTTGGACTTGTCTGGATGGTACCTAACAACATTATACTCTGTATAATTAATAATTGTGTGATCTTGGAGAAGTGTCAGAATATACATGACCTATGAGCTATTTTGGAAATTCTATAACCCACTGATGGCCAGAGTCAAGGTCCAAAGTGCCCATGGAGCTACCATGAGCACTTAAGCTCTCACTCAGAGACCCTCTCACAGCATTTAGCTTCCCTGCTTTGGTCATTGTCTGTCCCTCCCTTCTCTCCATTGCTTTCTTTTCCATCTGCCCAGTATTTTATTGTCTCATCTTTTTCTTTCCTGTCTTCTGTAACTCACCCCCTCTTCCTTTCACTCCACTGACATCCATGAGACCTTACCCATTTGAGGGTTCTTGGAACCTTGTGGTGAGTTCAGAACACATCCCAAGATTGGTGGATATATCACACACTGAAAATTATTATTCCCCTACCAGACTGGATTCAGCTTCCACACAGTGGGTCATCAGTCCCCTTTAATAGGCACCAGTGGAGGTACATCCAATCAGGTGCCTTCTCCTTCCTGGCACTCTGGATCACACCTCTGGAATGTCACCCATCAGCAGTCACAGGCCACTGACTTCTCATGCCCAGCAGTAACCAACAATGTGATAATTTGGGCTTAGGTACCTGGATACCAGAGGTAGAACAGGATCAAGGAGGTATATTTTAATGCCATGTGTCTTCTTTCTGGGGCAGCTCCATTTCTAGAACTGGTACCTTGTTTGAATGAGATCTGTGCCCCAGTCACAGCCCCTCCTGTGAGGTCAGCTATTTGGGTTCAACTGTGTAAGGACCTCGCTCTATGCTGAACCCTCAGTTGTCTCCACCACTTTCCTTGACTCCCTTAGGTGTACAGGATAGGAGGAGGGTGAGAGGAATGAGGTGCAGGCTTATGTTGGTGGACCCCAGGTGTACAAGGCTCCAGAGAGCAGTCTGGTATTCTGGCTTTGAAGGGACACTGTTGTCATTTTTCAATTGCATCCTAATGACTTAGTTACTTTTGTTTAGCTGTGACAGAATGCCTTACATAAGCAACTAAAAAGGAAGAAAGATTTTTTTTAGCTCACAGTTTCAGAGACTTCAGGCCATATACCTTGGCTCCATTAATAAAGACCCCCTGGTAATGCCCAAATCATGGTGGTGGTAGCTTTTAGAGGAGGAGGTAGCTGACCTCATGCAGACAGGAAGCAAAGTGAAGGCCAGAAGGGGCTTGGGGAAGATGTGCCTTTCAAAGACATCCCTCTAGCAACCTTATTCCTCCACCCAGGTCCTACCTTCTACGGTTTCTACCACTCCATGTAGTCTATTTAAATTTTGGATCCATCAGTGTATGAATCCATTGATTTCCATAAAGTAATGATCTGTGGAAATGCTCTCTGGTATGCTTTACTAACCTTTTAGGCACTTCTAAATTCATTCAAATTGAAAGGCAAGATTAACCATCACATTTAGGAATGAGATTCTCCTTATAGGGAGAAAATACATATAAATGGAAATGATATAGAAGTTGTGGCTTATATGAAGTGTAGACACCAGCAATTTCAAATTTTGAATATTTTTATTCATCATATAAATCCACGTTTCCTTCTTGTCCATACATTTGTATATTTGCATAAAATAGAAATACCACGACACTAAAGACTCTCACAAAGCCATAGGAATCCCTGGCTTGCTCACAGCCAATATACATCTCATCATCCAAGAGAAGACTCAGGTCTTTGGTTCTCTAGTCATAATTTTTCAGAGTTGGAATTTATGTCCTCCAGGTGCACTCAAGTGTCACCATGCTCTACTGCCTCAGGGTGTGGTTGCCCTGCTCCAGCCCAGCATCAAGTGCTTCTGGAGGACTTGGGCTATTTTCACCCGTGGCTGGACATCAGGACATGTGGACATGGAAAGAGATTCATGTGGTTTCATAAAGCCCACAGTTGTGCACAGTGTGACAAAGATAGTTTGCATGTGCATGTGTAAGCACATGAATTTGTGGGAGGTATGAGTATGGGTGTGTACAGGTGTGAGGACATGAATGTATATGTGACAGTGTGGTATGAAGTAAGTTTATGCATGTGTGTAGTTGTGTGTATGTGGTTAAGCTCATTTCAAACTCTATTCCTAGAAGGTATGTTCCATGAAAATTATGATCTTTTTCTTCTTCCATGTTCCCCACTAGGGTGTAAGTCCTCTCACATAAAACCCATCAGATGTTGAGAGAGAATCCTCTGCTTCAGGGTAGAGAGATAAGAATGGGCATGCAACAGTTATAAAAGTGGGAACTTGCCCATGATCACAGGAGATAGTGAAATGGCCATTATTAAGAAGGGCACATCAAAGGGCACACAATGTGGGAAAGGCCCCAAGGGATACAGAGGAGGGTCTTCTGGTCATGAGCTCTGATGGTGAGTATTCCAGTGTTCAGTATTTGAAGCAGTCCTCCATTCGTTGCTGCTGAGAGAGAAGAGGGTGGAGATTTCTTTAGAACAGACAGGCAGGTTGTAGAAAGTGCTGCTTATTCTTCTGAAGTCACTGTGTCAAAACTTTCCCAGGGTGAAGCTCCAATCATTTTTTGCAATCCTGTCCCATCTCACTCAATTGTATGGTAATGCCCCCACAGGTCTGGTCACATCATGGATGGGTTCTTTTGGACCATCTCTGGGCAGACTTGTTGTCCTGAGTGAAGCTTTTTTGAGCTATCCTTGCCCAAGGTCAAGCCTTAACTGTTGTGCCATGTGCAAAAGGAGAGAGAATAGAATTAAGAACATAGAAATAAGAAGTAACCAGGCATGAGTTTTCAAGATTCACCTCCTCTCATCACCACATAAATTGAGCATGCGTCCCCTCTCCTCCAACATCCTCCCTGTAGAGCTATAACAATTTTGCTTACATCACTGTTCAGTGCTTTCTTTTTATTAGTGTAGATTAATTGTATAAAATGGGCTGGGATTTAGCTCATCGGGTAGAGTGCTGCGCTGCAGTTTCCGAGGCCCCGAGTTCAATTCCCAGCACCACAAAAATGGGAGAAGGGCCTGGCAATCCACTCCCACGGCAATCCCGAAGCACTCAGCCATTGAAAACCCTATGCGGCTCACTATGAGTTGGATACCGACTCCACGGCACCTAACAACAACAACAACAACAACTTATATGTGGATTCAAAAAGATGAGATTAATAAGGTGGTGAAAAGAATGGTAATTCACTCCCAAAGCATGGCAAGAGTAAGAGGGAAGTGGCTTAGGAAAGGTTAATAAATGGGTACTAATGAAAAGAATGGTATGCTGTGGCACAGTAGGGTAATTATGGATCATATAAGTGTAGAATACATTTCCAAAGCTAGAAGAAAATATTTTCATTGCTTTTAACATAAAGAAAAGATAAATGTTTGAGAAGACAGATATATTTGAGTTAAAGATAACATAGTGTGTACACATATTGAAGTATCACATGGTTCCCATTGAATATGTACACTTTTAACAGTTTTGTGTGTCACTTAAAAATAAATTTAATTAAAAGAAAACCTCACAGCTAACATCATCATTAATGATTAGAAACTTGAAAGATTCTGCATCAAGAACAAGCCAAAATGTTTCCTACTGTCATTCCCACTTGATGTTGAAATGAGAATCCTAACTAATGCAATAAGAAGAAAGGAAAGAAGAGGTATAATGATTGGCAAAGACTAAACAGTAATTTCCTTGTGTGAGTATCACATGACTGGTCATGTAGAAAATCCCCAAGACTAAAAAAAAACCCAAAAAAACCCAAAACCAAACCAAAACAAAACAAAAACCCCCCCAAAACAAATAAACACCCAAACCCAGGCCAAACCAAACCAAAACCAAAACTCAAACCAGAAAAACAAGTACAATAAAACATTCTTTGAACTAATAATGAGTAATGGTAAGGTTGCAGGAGAAAGTTAAATAGAGATGTCAATCACTTTGCTGTATGCTAGCAATGAACAATTGGAGTTCTAAATTAAAAACACAATATCATTTATTATATTAGCACCAAAAAATGAAATACTAAAGTTAAATCTGACACAATATGTTCAAGAAAATTTTGGCAATAAAATAAAATTGATGAAAAAAATCAAGTATTTGAATATGATTTGATATATAAGACACAACATAGCCCAAGGAAAAAAGTCCAAGAACATTCTATTTTAATATTGACAGTGTCATTGAAAATTTCATATGGAGATGCAAAACCCTCAGAATATCTAACAGTGAATGGGAACATAGAGGATCAAACCTATCTGATGTAACTTCAAGGCATTCTTAAGCTGGAGCAAGCTGCATATTGTGAGATTGGTAGAAGAGTAAACAAATAGAATAATGAAACATAACAGAGAACCAAAAATATATTCCTCACAGTCTACTGACCTTTCGCAAAGGAATGAAGGCATTTCAATATAGAAAAGAAAATGTTTTCAACACATGTTGCCAGAAAACTGGGCATTTAGATGCAAAATGATGAATTTAGATGTAGACCTTAAACCTATCATAAAAGACGACTCAAAATAAGACATTGATCTAAATGTAAAATGCAAAACCACAATCTATGGGAAGAAAACAAGTGAAAATCTAGATGACATTGCTCTGGCAATGGCTTTTTATATACATCAAGAAAGGCACTATCTATGAAAGGAGAAATTTATTAAATGACTTTTACTAAAATAAAAAGCCTGCAGCTGTAGCCCTGTGGCATCCAATCCCGTCAGATCTTGGAAGCTAAGCAGGGTTGGGCCTGGTTAGTACCTGGATGCGAGACCACCTGGGAACACCAGAAGCTGTAGGCTTGGGAGAAGGACCTGGCAACCCCCTCCCAAAAATCAATCTGCCATTGAAAACCCTATGCACAGCAGAGAAGCACTGACAATAGTGTTTCCCCTGTTGTACAGAGGGTAGCTATGAGTCGGATACTGACTTGATGGCACCTAACAACAACAACAAACAAAAATAAAAAAACCCCTTCTATTTGAAGAAAACACTATCAAAGAATTGAAAAGACTAGCCAAAGACTGGAGAAATATTTGCAAATGACATACCAGGTAAAATAATGTGATTCTACATATATTCCTAGAACTGAGCAATAATAAATTGACCAACTGTATTAAATATTGTTCAAAAGATCTGAAGGGACATCTGTCCCTGGAACACACATAGATGGTGTGTTAGTCAGATTTTTCATTACTGTGAAAAAATTCCTGACAGAATAACTTGAAAGGAGAAAAGATTTTTGGTTTATAGTTTCAGAGGTTTCCGTCCATGGTCAGCTGGCTCTGTTGTATCTGGGCCACGGCGTGGCAGAGCATCATGGTGGGGAAGGTGTGGAGGGGCAAAGATGGTCCCCTTGTGAAGTCCAGGAAGCAGAGAGAGAGAGAGAGAGAGAGAGAGAGAGAGAGAGAGAGAGAGAGAGAGAAACACATACACAGGAAGGATCAGGGCAAGACATAGCCCAAAAGAGACTCACTTCCTGTAGCTAGGCCTGATCTCCTGAAGTTTTCAGCACCTCCACAATGAGCCACCAACTGGGAACCTGGGTTTCAACACACAAGCCTATGGGGGGCATTGTATATTCAAACCATAACAGATAGCAAATAAGCATGTGAAAAATGCTCAACATCATAGCTCATCAGGAACATGTCCACTGAAACATGAGACACCCAGTACACCTTTACAATGATGGCACTCGAAGCACTACTGAATCCAAATCTTGGCAATGATATGGTGCTATGGGGGCTGTTGTGCATTGCTGGTGAGAAGACACTACAGTGGTGCCTCTTTGGAAGACATTTTAGCAGGTTCTTAAAATATTAAAATATACTTACCAGGTGTTGAAAACTGATGTCCACATAAAATCTCACACATGGTTATTACAGCAACTGTCTTCCTCATAGCCGAAATGTGGAAACAAGTGATAAGTCTTTCAACAAGGCTAATATATAAACAAACTGAGGTATATCCATGCAACACAATATTATTGGCTGTTAAAGTGAAACAGCTTGGAAAGATGGAGCATCCTTACCCATATCACTGATGGAAAATACTAAGTTGAAAATGCTACATAGTTTATGACTGCAACAATAAAATATTATGGGAAATGCCCAACTATTGTTCCACTAAAAGGTCATTTGTTGCTACAGACTTTGAGGGAAGGGAGGGAGTTCACAGATCATTTTCAGGCAGTGAAATTTAGGTACATGATAGTGCAACAGTAAATATAGCTCATCATACTAGGGGTACCAAAAATGTTTACCAATTTTAAGAGATGTTATCTATGTATTACTTTTCAAAGTTGAATTGTGGTAGCAATGTATAGGATGATGTTTTGGATTATACATCTACTATCACATTGGAGTAAACATGCGGCACATTCTTAAAGCAGCAAAATGGAAAATTTTCATCCCAAGATGTGGATACATTTTTTTTGCACCCTCTATACATTAGTCATAACTCACTGTACCACACAGTAAGCACCTTATGAAATAGATTTACTTTTAGTCATGATGATGTGCCAATGTTGATTTACTGATTGTTCTGATGGATCATGCTGTGAAACTTGATTTGGGGAGGCTGTGTGTGGATGAGGGATTGGTGTGTTTGGGAAGTGTGTAATTCCACTGAGTTTTGCTGTCAACCTAAACTTGTTCTAACAATGATTTCTATTAATTATTTTACAAAAGCACACTCTACATTGCAACCCTGGTCAATATTAGGTTTACACTATTCTTTGAATCTTTGGAGCTTCATCTGATACCTTTCTGAGTATTTGGGCAGGATCAGAATTCTTTGTAATAAGATTTGAAAAGTGGCTGACCTGGGATTTGGAGAACCAGGATTCTGAGAAAAGGTTTTGTACTGATACATTGGTGACACTTTAACTTACTGCATCAGCAATTGCTAATTCCTTAAAAACAAAGCAAAGGTTAGACTAGTTAACCCCAGAAATCCCTTCTATCTGTAAATTACCTCTGATTCTTTCATTCTGTTAAAGCAAAGGTCTAGGCAGGAGCTCTAGCCTAGACAAACGGAGGAGGAGCAGAGCAAGGACAGCCATGTCTCAAGGAGCAAAATGATCACTCTAGAGAGAGCAACTGAACTTATTTTACCCAAAATAAATTTGTGGGGATTCTCTTAGAATTCAGAGCTCTGTAAGTCAGCCTGTAAATACCTGTTTATTTTAGTTTGGATAAAGGGCTCACCAAGACTTAGGATCATGTGTATCCTAAAGTTCCGAGAACCCAAATATTTTGACCTCAGTTTTAATCAATAGGGTCTATAATTATTAGCAAAATATGTGTTTATTTTGAAAGTTGATAATCACACTGAATTACAGAATTCTGAACTGAATTGCACCATCATGAATGTTGGTTAAGTCAGAGAGGTGTATGGCTTTTTTACTTTTTTAATATTTTACTTTCTTTTCTTATTAACAAATCTTACTTGTACCTGTTGGGCTGGAATTTAGCTCAGTTGTTACAGTGCTGCTCTTCAGTCTCTGAGGTCCCCTGTTCAATTCCCAGCATTGCAAAAATGGGAGAAGGATGTGGCAATCCACTCCCAAGTCAATCCCGAAACAATCAGTCATTGAAAACCCTATGAGGGTCACTATGAGTTGGACACTACTCGACGGCACCTAACAACAACTTGTACCTGTCAATGGGATTCAATGTGATATTTCTACACCTTTGTACAACATGTACTGAGCAAATCCAAACTGTCTTTATCCATCCTCACCCTGCCAACTGTAGTACATACAGGGCAATTTTTTTGTAGTTTCCATCATATAGAGAACATGCAAATGTATATTTCTGTGTCTGGGTTATTTCAATTAACATAATTTCCTCCATTGTCATCCATTTTGCTTCAAGTGAAAGGATTTCATTCTGATTTATGGCTGAATAATGGTGCATTGTGTAAACTGAGTGTGCCCCAAAATGTATACATATTTTAGAAAAGGAAAAGCCTTATTAAATTGTAATTCTTAAATATGTACCATTAACAAAAGATGAAAACAAGTCATGTTTGATTTCTGTAATTGTAAGAAGTGCTCAAAGTGGTTATCACAGCAGAAGAAGCAGGACTTTTGCTTTTGTGCCTGGCTTCTAGAATCTTCCTTTATGCTCACCTCACACAGTAGAATAGGCCTCAAACTTATCATGAAATAATGCAATTGTTAGGTGTGTTGGAGGTTCTGTTGCTCATCCACACCTCCATTGTTGTAATTCCACAATGTTCTTGAATTTAAAATTTCACTTCAAAATGGTCTTACACGCCTCAAATACTCTTGCTATTTTTTTGACTGTCCAGCGTGTGAGCACCATTTGATTAATGACATCTTTTGAGCAAATGTTGTTCTATACATTGCTACCGTACTTCAATTCAGCTTTGAAAAGTAATACACAGGGAGCATACCATAAAATTTGTATACATATTTTTGACTCCCCTGGTATATACCACATTTTCTTTGTGTATTCTTCTATTGATGGACATCTATGCTGATCATATCTTAGCTATTGTGAATAGAGCTGCAGTAAACATAGCTGTGCAAAAACATGTCTCTCTGGTATGTTCACTTCATTTCTTTGCTGCAGAACAGGGATAGCTGTAATACAGGGTAGAACAGTTTTTTTGTTTTTTGAGAAATGTCCCTACTGTTCCCTATTATGGCTCTACTAATTTTTGTTATGATCAATAGTGTAGAAGAGGTGAATGTCTTGATTGTAGGTAAGATTGCAAGGTGCGGGGATGTAAGTTTCAACTATGGCTCTGCCCTGCTACTTACTGTCTTCTTGGTCAAGGGACTGAATCTCCAGGGCCCAGCTTCTTCAGCCCTACAATGGATATCATTTTACCTGAAGCATAGAGATATTATGTGTATGAAAACTCCTCTTTATTTTGAATTTCTCTATGAACACAACAGACTCATTACATAACAGGTTCTTAAGAAGACAATTTTTCTTACTAAACTAGCTTAGCAATAACTGCCTTAATCAGTTTAGAAGAAATATGGTTCTGTCTTCACGAATCCAACCTTTGCTGAAGCATTATGTAGTGCTGAGCACATAAGATTCCAGTAACTTCTGAATTTTCACAATGACTAAATGTCTCCTGTCATTCAAATTTGCATGTTGTGTTTGTCCTGTGCTTTGGGTTTAATGACTTCTTTACCTACCATGCTCTATTGCACCCACAAATATGGTTCTGTAGGTAATTTCTCTTCCTTGCCATGCATAATTTCATATTTTATTTCTTAGAAAAACAGATGAAAAACAGTAGAAACAGCTTGTCAGAAGGTGCCTGGGGAGAGGGAGGCAGTTCTCCCCTCTTCCCACTCAGTTCTCTGAGTTTTGGACTTCTTCCATTTCTGCTGAACAAGTGTCATGTCTTCAGTTATGGGGAGAGGAAAACTATATCTTTTAACTCCTGCCTTGAGCCCCTTGGTTCTTGTTATCTTTGGAATTAAGAACTTAAATTGAATTGGAATCCTTTTGCTTTATGAACAGACCCATTTTGGTGTAAATTTACACTAACTAGTATTTGGAGATTTGTTCTGTTTTGCTAAAATTGTTCTTCATGGAGCTGAGGTGAAGCCATATGTACTATAATGGGCACCAGAAGATCTCTTTCAATTCCCGGTCCTTCTACCTCTGAGGTGTGTAACTCCAAAAGGTCTTCTGTTCTCCTAGAATCTATCTCTTGTTCTCTATTTGAAAATGTAAAAAAATCTACCTTGCAATTTTTTATTATTTAATGTTAAAAGTCATGCAACTTTATTTAGCTAATCATTTGACATTTGATTGGCTATTGAATATATATTAGTCACATTATGTATTTCATATATTTCTAGATATAATATTCATATAGTGTATTAATGTAGTTGAAAGCATTCCATTATTTAGAGTGAAGTATGCTAAGTGTTTATGTAACAATATAACATTTTTTAACATAAAAAGTTGTAAAATATATAGAAAGTCTCAATGTCATAAATTTTCAACTGGTCATTACTGTTAGAATCCAGAATTTTGACGAATTTTCTTCCATCAAATCATTAACCATGGTATATCTCTTTCATAGGGGGCACATTAGAAACAACTTTTTTTCTGATTTGTTTTTTGTTTTAGTTGCTTTACCTGGTTACCAATGCAGTACAATTAACCCACAATTTGTAGGGTAGGGTAGGAGCTAAAAAGAACAACCCTAAAGATTGCCATTTTTATCTATCGGTGGGGCAAAGTTCATGCAGATGGGAGTCTAACATGCATCTAACTGAATGGTCACTTATTTATTAAAAAGGCACATATTGACTCAGCAGGGAACGTTACAACAACTTTGGCCTGCCAGGTGGCAGTTGTCTCAGGAAGAAGAGAAGCTTCAATGGATCCAGTCTTGGTTTTGGTGTTGAGTCTCTCCTGTCTGCTTCTCCTTTCCCTCTGGAGACAGAGCTCTGGGAGAGGGACGCTCCCACCTGGCCCCACTCCCCTCCCAGTTGTTGGAAACATCCTACAGATCAATATTAAAAATTTCAGCAAATGCTTAACCAATGTGAATATGTTTTATGCTCCTTCATTGGCTTTCAAAGGGAAGTGAATTGACCTGTTTTAAAATAAAATATGTTGATACAGAGCAATGTTTTTTATTTTATTTTGGAGTACAGAGTGATAATTCCATTCATATATACAGTGTGAAATCGTCAAAACTGGGTTGTAGTCAAATTTCCATCTCCCCAAACAGCATACAAAACCTTTTTTATTAGCATGTATCAATAATAGTGAATATTTATGATGTATGGTATGATTTTTAAAAAACTGTTTATGGTATAGTGACATTCATTGTATGGTTTTCATAGAGTTACATTCTGTATTTTGCATCGTTCTCTTACTCTTTACCCCACTGTGTTGTTCCTCCTCACCTCTTCCCTATTACCCTCCCCATCCCACTAATTGCTTCCCCTCTCATGTTAGGTCCACTTGTACTTTATTTCGTTTTTAAGAGTAATTTTTAATATACAATGTAATATGTCTTGTTATGACATTATAACACATGAGTTTCCTTGTACATTGCTCATGTTTACCTCCCACATTACTCCTTTAAACCTCCTCTCCCTGTCTTCTACCTCCCCACCACTGGTCCCCCATCTACTTGTAAGTGATGTTTGTGTGCATATCTATCTATATATCTGTGTCCTAATTTTGCCCAATTGGCAACATCTGTGATATTTCCTTTTCTTTCTGCTATTGCCCTTTCTTTCTGCTCTCTTCCCTTTTCTTTAGTCCATTATCATTCCCCTTATAGGCCCCTTTTACTTTCATGACCTGTAAGTGTTAATATTGAATATATATTGAGGTCTCGCTTCACATGCCTGCAGCTATCCCACTGTGTTGTTCGATTCTGTCAGATCTTGGAAGCTAAACAGGGTCAGACCTCGTTATTACTTGGATGGGAGATGGCCTTGGAACACCAGGTGCTGTAGGCTTGGGAGAAGGACCTGGTAACCCACTCTCCAAAAATAATAAGCCATTGAAAACCCTGTGAATAGCAGAGAAACACAACAATAGTGTTTTGTTTGTTATACATGGGGTTGCTATGATTTGGACACTGACTTGATGGCACCCAGCAATAACAGAACAGCAGCTTCCACATATCAGAGGAAATATGTGCTGTTTATCTTTGAGTCTGGCTAATTTTACTTAAAATGATAATATCTAGTTCCAACCATTTTTCAGCAAATTCCATGATTTTGTCTTTCTTTATGGCTGAATGATACTCCATGGTATATATGTACCACATGTCTTTATCCTTTCATCTGATGGCGGACATCTAGGTTGTTTCCGTATCTTGGGTATTATGAATAGTCCCATAATGAGTGTGGGTAAGCAGGTATCTCTGTAGCATGTTGACTTATATTCCTTTGGATGTATACCCAGGAGTGGTATAGCTGGGTCATATGGTCATTCACTTTTCATTTTTTGAGAAACCTACATACTGATTTCCATGTGGCTGCACCAAACTCCATTCTCATCAGTAGTGTAGTAGCATTTCATTTTATCTGCTTCCTTGCCTTCATTATTGATTTGTTTATGTTAGCCATTCTGACAGGGATGAGATGGTATTTCAATGTTATTTTGATTTGCAATTCCCTGATGACTAAGGATGTTGATTGTTTTTTCATTTGATTGTTGGTCATTTGTATTTCTTCTTTTAAGAGGTATCTGTTCAGTACTTTTGCCTACTTTTTTGATTGGGAAGTTTGATTTTTTGGTGTTTCTTTTTTTGAGCTCATTGTATATTTGAGGTGTTAATTGCCTGTCTGAAATATAGCTGGCAAAGATTTTCTCCTTTTCTGTAGGTTGTCACTTCACTCTGGTAATTGTGTCCTTTGCTGGGAAAAACCTTTTCAATTTCATGAGGTCCCATTTGTCAATTCTTGTGATTGTCTCCTGTGCTATTGGGGTTCTGTTCAGAAAGACCTTGCCTATGACTATATCTTGAAGTGTTTTTCTTGTGTTTTCATCTAGCAGTTTCAAAGTATCAGGTCTTAAACTAATCCCTTGATCTATTTTCAACTGATTTTTGTACAAAGAGAGAAAGACCGAGTTTCAGTCTTCTGCATGAAGATATCCAGTTCTACCAGCTCCATTTGTTAAAGAAGCTGTCTTTTCTCCAGCTTATATTTTTAGTACTTTTGTCGAATATCAGGTGGCTGTAACTGCACGGATTTGTTTCTGGATCCTCTGTTCTGTTCCATTAGTCTAGCTGTTTCTTTTTGTGCAAATGCCATGTTGTTTTTTTACTATGGCTTTTTAGTATAATTTAAAATCAGATATTGTGAAGCCCCCAACATTGTTCTTTCTGCTGAGAATTGCTGTAGCAATTTGGGATCTTTGTACTTTCATATGAATTTTAGGATTGTCTTATCTACTTCTGTGAAAAATGTCAGTGGGATTTTGATAGGAATTGCATTGAATCTGTGACTGCTTTTGACAATATAGCCACTTTCACAATATTAACTCTCCAATCCATGAACAAGGGAGATCTTTCCACCTTCTGGTGTCTTCTTCAATTTCTTTCTTTAGTATTTTAGGGTTTTCATTATAGGTATTTTTCACCTCCTTTGTTAGGTTCATTCCCAGGTATTTTTTAAAGTTTATTATGCATGGGATTGTTTTCCTGATGTCTTTCTCTGCCTGGTTGTTTATTAGTATACTGAAATGGTACTGGTTTTTGTGTGTTGATTTTCTGTACTGCTACTTTGCTGAAAGTATTTATCAGCTGTAAGAGTTTTCTGGTGGAATCTTTTGGGTCTTTTAAGCACAGGATCATATTGTCTGCAAATAGGAGTGATTTGATTTCTTCCATTCTATTTGGATCCTTTTTTATTTCTTTCTCTTGCCTTACTGTTTTGGCTAATTGTTCAATTACTATATTGAATAGCAGTAGAGACACTGGACACTCTTGCCTTGTTCCTGATTTTAGAGGGAATGCATTCAGTTTTTCCCATTTAGTATGCCATTGGCTATAGGTTTCTCATATATTGCCTTTATTATGTTGAAGTATGTTCCTTCTATTCCGAGTTTATTCAAGGCTTTGATCATGAAAGAATGTTGAACTTTTCCAAAAGATGTTTCTTCAGCTATTGATAGGTTTTTGTGATTTCAGTTTCTGAGTCTGTTTATATGCTCTATTACATTTAATGTCTTGTGTATATAGAACCAGCCCTGTATTCCTGGGATGGAATCAACTTGATCATAGTGCCTGCAATTTTAAATTTGTTGTTGAAGTTGATTTGCAAGTATTTTATTAAGGATTTTTGTATCTAGGTTTTCCAGGGAAATTGGTCTGTGGTTTTCCTTTTTTTGATCTGTTTTTACCTGGTTTTGGTGTTGGGGAAATACTGGCTTCATAGAAGGAGTGTGGTGGTGTTCCTTTCATTTGCATTTTGTGGAATATTTTAAGAAGCATTGTAATTAATTCTTCTTTAAAGGTCTTACAGAATTCACCATGGATTGATCTGGTCCTGGGCTTTTCTTTGTTGGAAGATTCTATATTATTGCATCAATCTCTCTACTTGTTGTAGTTCTGTTTAAGTTGTTTGTATCCTCCTAATTTAATTTTGGCAAGTCATATGTGTCTAGAAATTTATCCATCTCCTCTAAGTTTTCCAGTTTTATGGACTGTAATTTCTCTAAATATTCTCTAATGATTATCTGAATTTCATTGGTGTCTGTTGTAATGTTCCTTTTTCCTCCATAATTTTATTAATTTGAGTATTCTCTCTCTTTGCTTTGTTTAGTTTTTGTGTTTGTGAATTCTTTTTATCTTTTCAAAGAATCAGCTGTTTGTTTAATCAGTTCTTTTTTTGGCCTCCATTTTTATTAATATCTGCTTTGATTTTTATTATTTCTGTTCATCTTCTGTTTTTTTTCTTTGTTCTTGTTTTTCTAAAACCTTGAGGTGCATTATTAAATTGTTTGAATCTGGTCTAATTGTTTTATGTAGGCACTCAGAGCTATAAATTTGCCTCTCAGAATTGCTTTTGTTGTGTCCCAAATATTCTGGTAGGTTGAGTTTTTATTTTCATTTGATTTCTTATTTCTTCTCTGATTCTTCAAGTATCCATTATCATTTAAGAGTATTGTCCAAGGTCCATGTGTTTGTATAATTTCTCTTACTGTTCATTTCTAGTTTTATTCTCTTATGATCTAATAAGATATATAAGGTTACTTTGATTTTCTCTATTTGTTAAGACTTGATTTATGGACTAAAATTTGATCTATTTTAGGGAAAGTTCCATGAACTGTTGAAAAAGAATGTGTATCTGAAGCTCTTGGATGGACTATTCTGTATATTTCCATTAAGTCCAATTGATCTATTTTGTTGTTTAACTCTGAAGTTTCTTTGTCAATTTTTTTTTGTCTGAATGTTCTGTCTATTGGTGCGAGTAGGGTATTAAAGTCACTCACTCTTATTGTGTGTGGATGTATCTGTCCCTTTATGTCCAGAAGTGTTTTTTTCAAATGAAGTCTAGTTCACTGATGTTCAGTGTATATATATTTACAATTGTTATAGCTTCTTGGCCAATTGCTCCCTTTATTAATATATAGTGGCTTTCTTTACCTCTTCAGACTAGTTTTAACTTGGAGTTTACTTTGTTTGATATAAGGATGACTACTATTGCTTTTTTGGGTTCCATTTGCTTGGTATATCAACTTCCATCCTTTCACTTTCAGTCTGTGGTTTTCCTTGTTAGTGAGATGTGTTTCTTTCAATGGCAGATTGTTTAATCTTATTTTCTAAGTCCAATCTACTACTTTGTATCATTTAATTGGAGAGTTAAGGCCATTTATATCTAAAGTTATTATTGAGGTGGTTTGCTGGTTCTTGTAATTGTGTTGGGTATTTTTTAATTGGTTTATATACTGTTTGGACTTTTCTTTCTCTATTGTTTATATTCAGGGTTTGCTAGTTTTTTGAGTCAGACATGGTTTATTCTTCCCTAGTTCTCTTTAATTTGTCTGTCTTTTTTTGCACGATGCTTATTCTTTCCTGTACTCTTGTGAGGAGGGCTGTCTTAGTTTCTCTCAAGTGGGTAGATTTCCTTTAAGTATCCTCTGTAATGCTCGCTTGTTGATCATGTAGCACTTTACTGTATGCTTGTCTTGGAATGTCTTTATTTTTTCTTATATTTTAAAGGATAGTTTTGCTGGATAAATATTCTTTGTTGGCAGTTATTTGCTTTCAGGACACAAAATGTATCAGTCCAAGATTTCCTTGCTTATGGGGTTACTGTTGACAAATCTAATGCTATTCTGGTGGATTAGCCTTTGTGGGGGAGTTGATAATTTTCTCTTGCAGCCCTTAAAATAGTTTCTTTATTTTTACTTTTAGCATTCCCACCATAACGTGATTTGTGGAGGATCTGTTCTGGTCTAGTTTGTTTAAAGTTTGAATGTCTTTCTGGTATGAGTATATATTTTTTCCTCTAAGTTTGGGAACTTTCAGCTATTATTTCATTGAATAGATTGTCTATGCCTCTAGTTTCAGGTTTAGCTCCTTCTTATATCCCCTGTATTCTTAGATTACATCTCTTCATTTTATCAAATAGGTGCTGACAGTTTTGTTCAGATCCTTTCATTTTTTCTCCTTTTTAGTATTTGTGGAGATAAGCTCTTCAATCTTGTCTTCATTCCCTGATATTCTATCCACTGCCTCATCCAATCTGAGTTATTTCTGACTGTCGCTTTTATTTCATTAACTATGGTTTTCAACACCTACATTTCTGTCAGACTGTTTTTCAAGATCTTTATTTCTTTGCTGAATTTTTCTTCTAAGCTAGATACTTTTTCATCAAGTGTCTCAATTACTTTCATCTGCGTAGTTGTATTTCCTTTGAGGTCATTTATAATTTTTATAAGATACTTTTAAATTGCTTGTCTGGCATTTCAAGCATTTCAGTATCCTTTACTTCAATTATTGAAATGTGTAGTCATCAGGATTCTCTTCATCTTAGTTTTTCATATGTCTTATGTTTCTAGGCATTTCTTAGGCAATCTCTTCCTTATTTATTGTGGGTATTCTTGCTGAAAAGACTTCTTTTTAGATCTTAATCTCTGGTTTCACTCAGAGGAGATAGATCAAGCTGATGCTATGGCAATAATTTTGATGGAATCACTTTTAACCAAATTGTTGTTGTTGTTGTTAGGTGTTGTTGAGTCATGTCTGACTCATAGTGACCCTCATAGGGTTTTCAGTGGCTGATTGTTTTGGAATTGCCTTGGGAGTGGATTACATGTCCTTTTCCCATTTTTGCAGTGCTGGGAATCAAACCTGGGACCTTAGAGATGGGAGAGTGGTGCTCAACCAACTGAACTAAATCAGCCCTTTAGCCAAGTTAGGGGTCAGACATTACTTGAAGTAGTTGCCTGAAAGAGGGACTTGGTAGGAATAGTGATGAGTAAATTTATCTGCTCTATATTATTTGTAGAAAGAGAGGCCAATTGTGGATGGATGGAAGTCAGGAAGAGAGGTATGGGAGGAATAGGGATTGTTAGCTTAGATTAGATTTAGCTGGGAGAGTGAGAAGGTAGGAGAGTGTTGGATAGTATGGAAGAAGAGAACAAGCAAAAATAAATCTGTTGATATAGTATATAAACAACATATTCATGATCATATACAAATTATAGGTAGTACCTTCAATATAGGCTTGCAGCTTCAGTTTTCTTACTTTTTGTCCCCCCACATTTTCTACCAGTAGGTTTGGAAAGTATTGAAAGTTTTGGTATGTATTAACTAAGGTTGAATTGAACAGTGAAAATCGATGTGACTAGTTGAGTGCAAAGGATAGAAGAGTGTAAAGTTTGAAGAGAGGTGGAGAAGGAAAATGACAGTTAAGTGATCATAGAATATCCAAGATACATAGCCATATAAACCAAAGTCATTGAAAACATGATCATTGCAACCAACTACCCAAAACACACAAGCAGTTGAGAGTCCTGGGTTCTGTGATCTAACTGGTAAACAGGCCATTCCTTTATGAAAGAGATTTTGTATCCTGTGTATCACACTCCAGCTTCTCTACACACATTCATGTCAGTGCATGCAGTCTACCAAGGATTTTCCATTCACTTTCAGTTCATGTAACATCTTTTCAGTTCCTTATGTCACTGGCACTCTCCTGGGTTGGGAGATACTTCCTCTGGTAGGACACACAGCTAGTTTTGTTCATCTCTTCATGCTGGTTGATTTCTCTTTTTTTTCTTTGCTGTGGTAGAACCACACACTTTCCTGTGGTTATTGTGGCTCTCCTGGACATCTCTGCTCAGAATAGAGTCCATTGCATCTCAATCATACTGCTTTTGTATTTCCTAGTCAAAACATGTCTGCTTTCAATCTGACATCTTGACCGGAAATTCACTTGTGTTTTCTAGCCTTAGGTATGTACAATTGGGTATACATACATGTATATATGTTATACACATGTATATACATTTATATATACAATTGTACATATACACATATATACATGTGTGTAACATACTTTTATATTTATAATTAAGGTATATCTAGTATATACCTAAGGTGTCTGTGTATGTGTGTGTGTGTGTGGTGCGTGCGTGCGTGCATGTGTGTGTGTGTGTGTGTGTGTGTGTGTGTGTGTGTGTGTAGTTAAGGTACATATAGCTCCTTAATATGAGTGAGAATATGCAATATTCTCTTCTTGGGTCTGGGTCATTTTGCTTAAATGATGATCTCCAGTTGCATCCATTTTGCGCAAATGACATAATTTCCTTCTTCTTTACAGAAAAATAATATTCCATTGTGTTTATATATCACATCTATGGCCTAGAATAGCATGAAGAACAAAAGAAACATGCACTGAGTCAGCACCTAATTGCTTGTATAAGGATCCTTTTGGATTTTGCTCAAATCATTTGTCTGGAGCCATGAATGCTGCAAGGTGGAAGAAATTGTTCTTCCAGGCAATGGTGCATGTCCTGGTGCTGTTTGTGGTGTCTACTCTCTGTGTTTGTAATATCAGTAGACCCCAAACTGGAAGGAGTGGTAGAATTACCCTGAGGAAGTTAAAAATACAGATTTCTAGTGTTCATCACAGGGTTACTGAGTCAGGATCTCTACAGGAAGGGTTTAACAAATGATCCTGGAGCATAATTTGGTGTTGTTGTCAAGGTGTTTGTGGTGGGAATGATAAAGTGCTTAAGCACTGAATGTTGTATGAGGTGTGATCAAATGACATGATGAATGTTTAAATTAAAAATTGCAAATATTCCTGATGCATGTGTTGATGTAAACATTGGTTGTAATGTGCTAACTACCAGGGCCATTGCCTGACACATCGTAGGCCATCTGTAAGTAACAAGTATAACAATCACATTCGTTTTTATATATGAACTTCAAAAATATTTGAGGGTGTGTGGGGAAATAAAAACATAAAAAATAGTTTTAACATCCATAAGAATCAGGAACAATATGTGGATCAAATACTGACTTCTATTAATATTAACTTCTGTTTTCCTCTTTCTAGTTTTCAACAACCTATGGCCCTGTGTTCACTCTGTACTTGGGCATGAAGCCTGTGGTGGTGTTGCATGGATATGAAGCTGTGAAGGAAGCCCTGATTGATCTTGGAGAGACATTTTCTGGAAGAAGTCTTTCCCCAATTCTCCAAAAAGTATATGAAGGCTATGGTAAGATTCCATGTGCTTGTGTGTGCTTGTGCATGTTGAGCCATAGTTAGGGGGATGAGGACGGAATACAGAGGCTTGAAGTGTTCCTTAGGCAGAGGTGGTGATCAGTACACCTTCCACTGTTACATTCCTCTGCCTCACCTGGGTTTCCCTCCTACCTTCTGCTTCATTTCATTTAGGAATCATTTTCAGCAATGGAAATACATGGAAAGAGATGAGGCAGTTTTCACTCATGACCCTGCGGCATTTTGGGATGGGGAAGAAGTGCATCGAGCACCGTATTCAAGAGGAGGCGTGCTGCCTTGTGGAAGAGTTGAGGAAAACCAATGGTGGGTGCCTTTTGATGTCGCTGCCCTTAGCACACTGCTGACCTCTCTGAGGTCATTGGAGGCATTTCAGGGGTGGCCAGAGCTTTCATTCCAGGTTCTTGTCAGCCCTGATGTGGAGGAAGGGTGGTTTGAAGCAGAGAGCCAGGATACGTTTATATGTCTTTGCAATATACATGGGCGTGACTGTGCCTGTACGATGGATTTAAAAAAAGTCTTTGCATCTCATTTAGTCCAATGCAGTTTTGTTTTCAACTTGGAATACATAAAGTTTTCAGTTTATTTTCTGAAGAGTCAAGAATCAATATTTCCCCTTAGCATGAATGTGTTCATCCTACTACAGATCATTTCACCAAGAAAACTTGGTATGTGACATGATAGCAATGACTCCTCCCACCCACACTTATCGAGCAGGAGCCAGGTGACCTGTGTATTTACTTAATTGGAGTATTTTTGTATGACTGGTTTCACCAAGAAGTTTTGGGATTTCTTCCATGCTCATGTATATATTTCTAGCAAGCAAGGGCATAATGTATATATATTTTTAGGTGTACCATAATACAGTTCTATATACAGAACAACTACACACACAACAACAATATTTTAAAGAAAATCATAACTTCTTTTTATCCACTGCTACTGTTTGGATTTATATTCTTTGAGTCAATACATGTAATGGCATTATTCTGCAAACATGCAAACATCCATTCTTAAACTAATGGATGTAATTTGTTTTCATTACTATCAATGCTTGCTTGTCTAGTGTTCCCTAATTATATTTAGGTGACATTTATGTTTTTTTCTGTCTTTTCTTCTCACAGTTGTAGAATTTTTAGTTAGAAATTTACTGCCAAATCTATTTATCTATGAAGTGCTTGTGACAATAAATCTCATTATCGACTTGATTCTGAATGACCTTGTTTTAAAATTGTCTCTACCAATTGAAGTGAAAGATACTGAAAATCAGATTTTTTTTCTCAAATGACACATGCACATGCACACACACATGCACATGCACACACACATGCACACACATGTACCCAGACATTCCCAAGGTTTCCTACATCACTGTGCTCCTATTTGGTTAAAATGAAACATCTGAAATCTTACAGTCCTGTAATATTCAAAGAGCCTGACATATAGCAGCTAACTCAACAGGTTTGATATTGTACAAATGTTCTACTATATGTTAAGAGTACCTTTGATTCTTGTCACCCTTATTTTAGAGTTGGTATAACAACAAAAACAACAAAATATGTGAATTTGGGAGCTCTTTACATGTAAATAGTATGAATCATATGATCACAAAAATTTCTTTGTTAAGAGCCACACAAGACAGAGAACTTTTGAAATAATGTGATTTCTTTACCTGTAAAATAACAGTCTTGCTCTAGGTGATGGAAAATTTTAAAAATTTATTTAAACTTATTATTTTGTTGATGACTATACAGAACATCTCTATCCAGAAACCACAAAGACCAGCTTCATTATATAAATTAAATTTGGAGTTTGATTGGAGATGATGGGCAGTTACTTCTTTTTTCCCCAATTTCTTCCCCCGACTTTTGTTGGTAAATGTTGGTTGAGTACAGAGTAATATAACATTTGCTTTTTCCATTATGCAACCATTACCTCACTTTTGGGTACACTTTCATCAACTTATTAAGTTTATGGAAGATTTTGACTAACATGTAGTAAAACTCATATTTGGATTATAGTCTCCTGTTTTTTCATGTACTCATGAAGTTGAATCATTTACATTGAGATTATCCTCTCCCTCTTTATAGTTTTACATTTTCCCCTCCCCCTCCCATTTTATGCAATCTTCACTTACGTTTGCTAGTCCCCTCCCTCTTTCTACTCTTTATATTTTCCCTTCTTTGCTAAGTTTAATTATGCATTTTAATATATCTACTTATGTATATGTTTGTTCTTTCTTTAAGTAACATTTAGCTCCCACATATGTGTGAGAACATAGGGTATTTCTCTTTTTGAGCCTGTGTTCATTCACTTGAGATGATATTCTCTAGTTCCACCCATTTTGCTGAGAATGATTATGTTTCTTTTTTATTGCTAATATTCCATTGTGTATATGTACCATGTTTTTTATCCATTTTCTGTTGATAGGCATCTTGGTTGGATCCATATCCTTGCTATTGTGAAGAGTGCTGTGTTAAATATGGAAATGCTGCTGTCTTTGTCGTATGATGACATATCTCCCTTTGGGTATATCCCCAGGAGTGGTATAGCTGGGGTGTATGGTAGTGCTATTTTTAGTTTTCTGAGTTATCTCTATATTGATTTCCAAAGTAATTGAATCAATTTATAGTCCCACCAACAGTGTAAGAGGGTTGTTTTTTCTCTACAACCTCACAAGCATTTGTTATTATTTGTTTTGTTGCTCTTGGTTATTCTTACTGGCGTTAGGTAGAGCCTCAGAGTTGTTTTGATTTGCATTTCCCTAGTGGCTAGCAGTATTGAGCATTTTGTTTCATGTGTTTCTTAGCCTTTCAATTGTCTTCATTTGAGAACTGTCTGATCCATTCCTTTGCCCACCTGTATATTGGATTATTTGATGTCTTGGGACTTGCTTTCCTAAGTTCTTTGTATATCCTAGGAACTAGTCTTCTGTCACATGTGTAGGATGCAAAGATTTTCTCTCATTCAGTGGGCTCTGCCTTAAGTCTGTTGATTATTTCCTTTGGTGTACAGAAGCTTTTTTCAGTTTTTTTGTAATCCCTCTTGTCAACTCTTAGTGCCATTTCCTGGATGATTGGAATCTTGTTAAGGAAATACTTTCTATGCCTATAAGTTGGAGCATGTTTCCTATCTTTTCTTCTAATAGCTTTAAGGTTTCCAGTTTTATGTTGATGTCTCCTACCATTTTGAATTGATTTCATGCAACCTGAGAAATACAGGTCATTATTCAGTTTTCTGAAATGAATATCCACTTTTCCACAAATGAATATACATTGTTCCCAGCCCTATTTGTTGAAGAGGCTAGATTTTCTCCATTTTGCATCATTAGCCTTTTTGTCAAAGATCAGGTGGCTGAAGCTGCATGGGTGTATCAATGGCTCTTCAATTCTATTCCATTGGCCTTCAAGCTACGTTTGTGTTAGTACCAAGCTGTCTTTGCTACTACAGCCCTGTAGTATATTTGAAAGTCAGGTATTGTGACACCACCTGCACTAGTTTTGCAGCTGAATATTGTTTTGGCTATATGTGGTCTTTTATGTTTCCATAAGATGTTTGGATTATTTTTTCTACTTCTGCAAAGTCCATCATTAGGATTTTAATGTGAATTGCATTAAATCTGTAAATTGCTTTTGGTAGTATTGCCATTTTTACAATATGATTCTCACAAACAATGAGCAAGGGAGGTCCTTCCATCTTCTAGTATCCTCTATGATTTCCTTTTTTAATGTTTTGAAGTTTTCCTTGTAGAAATCTTCAACATGTTTGGTTATACTGATTCCTAATTAATTTATGGTTTTAGTGAGCTATCATGAAAGAGATCATTGCCTTAATTTCATTGTCTTCCTGTTCTCAGTTACTATAAAGGAAAACTACTGAATTTGGAGTATTAACTTTGTATTCTGCTACTTTGCTGAAGAAGTTAATTAGGTCTAAGGGTTTCTAGAGGAGTTTTTGGGGTCCTTTAGGTAAAGGATCATGTTACCTGTGAATAATGATAATATGACCTCTTCCTTGCCAACATATAGCCCTTTGATTTCTTTCTCCTGTCCGATTTCTCTGGCTAAGACTTCAAGCACAATATTGCATAAGAGAGGACATCCTTGTCTTGTTCCTGATCTTGGAATGGTTTTAATTTTTCTCCATTTAATATGGTATTGGATGTAGGTCTATCATAAATGGCCTTTATGATGTTGAGTTATTTTCCTATTTTGCCCATCTTCCCCAGGGTTTTTATCATGAAAGGATGTTGCACTTTGTCCAAGGACTTCTCAGCATTGATTGAGATGATCATGTGATTTCTGTTTGCAAGTCTCTTGATATGTTGAATTACATTGATTGATTTTTGTATCTTCAACCAAACTTGCATCTGTGTAATGAAGCCCACTTGACCATAGTCCATGATCTTTTTATGTGTTTCTGAATTCAGTTTGCCAGGTTTAGTTGAGATTTTTCTTTTGTCCCAATGTTCATAAGGGAAATTGGCCTAGAGTTTTTTTTCTTAGAAGTGTCCTTGCCTGGTTTTGCTGTCAGGGTGATGGTGGTTTCATAGAATAAGTTTGAGAGTTTTCCTTCCTTTCCTACTTTTTGAAATAGCTTGAGGATAGGTATTCTTCTTTGAAGATTTGATAGAAATCTGCTGTGAACCCATTAAGGCCTGGGATTTTCTTTGTTGGGGGGCTTTTTATTACCGTCTCTGGTGTATGGATTGGGTCTGTTTAAATTGCTTATGTACTCCAAGCTTAATTTTGGTAAGACATATGTGTTAATGAACTTACCCATTTCTTCTGAATTTTCATTTTTTGAGGAGTATAATTTCTCAAGTATTTCCTGATGATTTTCTGGATTTTGTTGGTATGGTTGATCATGATCTCATTCTCATCTCTATTTTTTCAATTTTGTCTTTTTCTTTCTTTCTTTTGGTGATACTGACTAAGAGGGCATCTATTTTTTATTAATCTTTTCAAAGAACTAGCTATTAGTCTAATTATTTCTTTGAATTGCCTTTTTATATTCTAATTGGGATTTCTCTGCCTTGATCTTGATAATTTCTGTCTGAGTCCTCCTTTTGGGATTGGCTTCTTGTTGTCTCTCTAATGCCTTGAGATGTGTCATTAAGTTATTTAATTGTACCTTCTTTAACTTATTGATGAAGCCACTCATGGGTATGAACTTTCCTCTAAGAACTGCCTTTGATGTATCCCATAAATTTTTGTAGAATGTTTTCTCATCCTCATTTGATTGCAGGAATTTTAAAAATTTCACTTCGATGTCTTTGATAACTCACTGGTCATTCACGGTGTATTATTTAGTCTCCATGAATTTGTAAAATTTCTGAAATTTTTCTTATTATTGAATTCTACTTTTATTCCATTGTGATCTGATAAGACACAGGGGATGATTTCTACTTTTTTATTTTTTGCATTTCTTGAGGTCATTTTTTTTTTGTGTGTGTGTGGTACTGGGGGTTGATCCCAGAGCCTCCCACTTGCATGCTTTGCAAGTGCTGGACCACTGAGCTGCACCCCCAGCCCATTTCTTTTACTTTTTTTGAGACAGGGTCTCGCTAAGTTATGCAGACTGCCCCTGGTCTCGAACTTGCAATCCTCCTGACTCTGCCTCCCAAGCCACTGGGATTACAGGCATGCACCACAACACCCAACTTTGAGGTCATTTTTGTGGATTAAAATGTAATCTACCTTATAAAAAGTTCCAAGTAGTGTTGAGAACAATGTGTATTCTTAATCAGATGGTAGAATATTCTGAAGGTATGTGTAAGGTCCAGTTATTCTATGGTGCAACTTAAGTCCATCATTTCTTTGTTGATTTTTTGTTTTGATGACCTGTCTCTTGGTGAGTTGGGGTATTGAAATCTCCCATAATTATTGTGTCTGGTCCAATGTGTTCCTTTATCATCAGTAAAGTTTGCTTTATGATGCCAGATGCCCTTGTATTTGGTTAGTAAATATTAAGTAACATTATGGGTTCCTGGTTGACTGTTCCTCTTAGTAATATGTAATGTTATTCTTTGTCTCTTCTGATGAGTTTGGAATTGAAGTCTAATCTGTCTGAAATTAGTATCATAACTCTTGTTCCCCATAACCCACTTGGTATATTGTTTTCCAGACTTTAATTTTCATCTTTTTATAGTCTTTTGGGTTATGTGAGTCTCTTGGATGCCACATATTGAGGGTTTATGTTTTTTAATCCAATTGGCTAGTCTATATCTCTTGACTGGTGAGTTAAGACCATTTACATTGAGAGTAAATATTGAGAAGTGCTTATTATTCTGCATCTATTTTATATTTGTTACTAATTTTGATTCATATTTGGCTTATTTTTGTCTTAGTTTCCTCTCATGTGTATTGTTCATTTCTTTGATCTTGTATGTGGGGTTGTCTTACCTCCCTTGTATGTGCTGTTTCATTGAGGATCCTTTGCAATGCTGGCTTGTTGGTTACAAAATGTTTAAACCAAACTATATCATTGGACTTCTTGTACACATCATCTATTTTAAAAGATAACACCACTGGGTAATGTAATCTTGGTTGGCAATTATTCTTTTTCAGAGCTTGTATGATGTGTGTCCAAGCTTTCCTTGCCTTTAATGTTGTTGTTGAGAAGTTTGATGTTATCCTGATAGGTTTTCCTTTGTAAGTGAGTTGGTGTTTCTCTCTTGCAACTTTTAGAAGAGCTTTTTGCTCTCTAGGTTTAGCATTCTGATTATAATATGGGGGAATCTGTTCTGGTCTACTCTGGAGTTCTGACTGTTTCAATTGTATAGACATCATGCTTTAGGTTGGGGAAGTTTTCACCTAATATTTCTTTGAATAAACTTCCTAATACTTCCATGTTGTTTTCAGGTCCTTTGTGGACCCCCTGAATTTTTAGGTTTCATTTCCTTATTTTGTGCAATATTTCCTTTTTTTAATTTAATTTTTATTAGAAATTTTTAATGTACATCTTAATGTGATTCACTTTGACATGCTTTTCGTTGTGACATTTCCATATATGCATTTTGATAAACATTATTCATATAGGTTACCCCATACCCTCCCCTATGTTTCCCTCCTCCCACCCTTCCCATCTAAGTTTCCCATCTAAGTCTTCTCTATCTTTTACTTAGTAGTATTTTTCTAAAAAATATGGAACGCTTCACAAATTTACATGTCATCCTTGTGCAGGGGCCATGCTAATCTTCTCTGTATCATTCCAATTTTAGTATATGTGCTGCCGAAGCGAGCACTGTGCAATATTTCTTGAAAATTTTGGTCATGCTGCTTCCTCATTCTTTCTCTTTTGGCTTGTGGGTAAGTAATGTCTTCTAACTTTCCTTCAGCTTCAGCAATGCTGTTTTTAGCTTCATCTATTCTCAAGACTGAAGATTCTACCATAATGCTGAGTTGGTTTAATTTTCTTTGCATCCCAAAGACCTCTGCTTGATTTTTCTTCAGAATTTCTATTTCTCTGGAGAACTGTTATTCCAGAAGTTTTTCTAGTGAATCAATTGCACTCATGGTGGTGTCTTTGAGGTCATTTAGAATATTTATAAGCAGGGTTCTAAATTCTCCTTCAGGCATTTCCAGGATTCTAGTTACCCTGACATTATCTGTCAAGGTGCTTCAGTTTATAGGATCTTCCCATCTAGCATGTCCTCTCATATTTCATGTGCTTTTCTGCTGAGGCTTTCCTATTGCTTGGTCTGGGTTCCAGGTCCCACCTCCTCCATGTGTAAAGATATTCTCCCCTGATTTTCCCATAAGTTTAGGTGTTGATGGGTCACTGGTGCTTCTTTTTCCCTCCTCTACCCCTGTAGTTTGTAGCCTCAGTGTCTAATACCTACCTCCTATAGCAACCTCTGCGTTCAGCACTGCCCCCTCAGTTTCTATATGTCCCTTGCATTTCCAGGCCCCCATTGCACCAGAGCCTAAACCATGTATGTTAGGCTTTCCAGACCCCTTATGCTACTTCTCTGTTCCTTAAGCCCTACCAGGCCCTAGATGCACCTTATTCTGAAGAAGCTTTTTTAGGCTCAGGGATCTAGCAGCACCTGCTGTCTTTCACCACCCCCTGAATTTGCCACCCTTTAGTTTCCTTCCCTCCAGCTCACAGTTCCAAAAGCAAGAGAAGCCCAGGGGGCAACTGTCTCTCCTGGATTAAAAAAACAAAACACCCCCAGTCCCTGTACCCGAGACCCTATGGTAGGGCCATGTCATCCAACCTCTTTCCTGGAAGGTCCTGCAGACCTTCACTTTGTCCACTTTCCTTCCTCCAAGCCATGACCATCTGGGAGGGTTGGCTGCACTTTCTTCAACCATGAGTCCTTGCCAAGTGCCCTGTCATACCTTGTTCAGGCCACTTGCTCTCAGGGAAAACTGTGCTGGGTCATTGTTCAGCTGTGCCCTGGTATTGTCTCTGCCTTCTCCTCTACAAGTTCTATAGTCCAATTTTCATTGTTCTCTGATATAAAATTTCCTAGCACGTGATGACACCATTAATTTGAAATTTCTCAATTCAACCATGTAGAAGGGTGTTTTCCCTATACACTCTCTAGCTGGAAGCTGGTGGGCCTGTTGGAGGAGTTTCTGTGCCGCATCCTTCTGGTGCCAGGATGATGGTGGGATGCTTGTGCCATTCTCTCTCTGGCTTGACCAGGCTTCAGGGTTCACTTGGCAACCAGCCCTGTGGTGTGTGTCACCAGTCCCACACTAGCAGGATGACCACACCTTGCCTTTAATCATTCTGAGTCTGTGCTCCCCTGCAGACTCACACTATGCTGAAGTCTTGCCACAGACAATGCAGCCCAATCCATGGTGGCAGATAGCAGCCAGTTGAGCCTATGAAACCATATTCAGTGGCATTCCCTGACTTTAAGGCTCACTTACTGATCCCACACTGTGGGGGGCAGGGTGATGGCATGTCACCCCCAGTTGATCTGAGGCCTGTGCTTCTGTGCAGAACTCACACCATGATGTACTCCTATCACAAATTGTGCAACTAGACCTTCTGTGGTGGGAACATGTCAGATTGTGTTGCTGGCACCAGATGCACCATATTTTCCAGTACTTCTTGTCCTTGGGGTTCACTCACTAGATTTCCTCCTTGAAATGTACCATCAGTGCCTTGTCATCAGGATGATTGCATGTTGCCAGGGCTGCACTGAGTGGTGGATCTGAGCCCTAGGCTCCCGTGTGGCATTCTCCGTACACTGTATGTACTCAGTGCTCTGTGGGTGGGATGATAAGGGATTGTCTGTGGCACTTTCTCAGAAGCATCTCTGGCTTAGACTTCCCCTCTGAACTCCAAACTCCACAGTCTGTGCAGCCCACATTGTGCAGGTGGGATTGGTGGTGGTGTTCTTATTGGCTGGGACAAAGCTGCATGTGTCTAATGGCAATCACTCTCTTTCCTGCCATGCAGATTCCTTTAAAATTTTTTTTTCTGAAGTTGATGCTATCTACCTAGTTCTGTATTTTTTTACCCTCTCTTATTTTTTCTGTTATATCTATTTGTTCAGTATGAATTTTAAACCATTGTTCAAGCTCTCCTGTTTCTCTGAGGCTCAAGGCAGGTGAGGTCTGTTCATCATCTACCTCTACCTCTCAAAACATCAACATTTACTTCTTGGGGAAGAAAATTTAGCATATCTTTTAAACATTGAAGTGAGAAATAAGATGACTGCATCCATCAATTTTCTATTTCTGTTCACCCTCACTGGTATTTGTATTTGAAATAAAAAGTTCTCATTTTATTTTTTTAGACAAACAAATCCATCTTGTACTTACTATTGTTTATATTAGTTCATTTTTCACTTAACACTGTTGCATTTTGCTTTTGCATTTGTTTTTCCAAAACATGATCTCACAGAAGATCTCTACTGGCTCAATATGTGATTCTTTTAACTGTTTACCATGGAAAAATTTTCAAGTTCACACTATTCTCTCCCTTTTTATTCAGTGCTGTATTGTCTACAGGCTTTGCAGACAGGTGTGACTTTAGTCTGAATATTTGAGTACATACGTTAAAAAAATCTTTCTCCTTGTAAAACAACAGATCTTGGGCTTGAAAGAGTGTTAGTAAAGGCAGTGGATGCAACCAGAGCATATTAAATCCTGATATTTAATTCTGACCAATATGATAAAGAGAATAACCATTTCCTAACTCACATATCCTCTTCATTCCTTGAAAGAATTTTATATCAATTCACTCCTTTTCAATATGAATTCTTCCCTGCAATCTTAAATATAAGATGCCAACACTTAATATGATTCACATTGTATAAATGACAACAGAGATTTAGAGATGGGGTACACTTATTTAGCTAGTTCCTGCTATCTTTATTTCTATAAACTGGCTTAATGAATATTTAAGAAGCAGGAGGTCTCAAAGATGACTTGAAGCCCAAATGTGTACCACAGCACTTACGAGACTTCTCCAAAATCATACAATTATTAATTATAGTATGTTGTTGTTAGGTGCTGTCCAGTTGGTGTCCAACACATAGTGACCCTAGGTAAAACAGAGGAAACACTATTGTCATGCTTATCTGTTTTTCATAGGGGTTTTGATGGCTGATTGTTTTTTGGGAGTGGATTGCTGGGTCCTTTTCCCATGCCTACAGCACCTGGTGTTCCTAGGAGTTCTCCCATCTAAGTACTAACCTGGTTTGACCCTGGTTAGCTTCTGAGATCTGATGGGATTGGACACCACAGTGCTACAGCTTCAGGCAATTATAGTATAGTATGTGCTAATTCAGTACAAGATGAAAGCATGAATCAATTTATTACCAATACACCATAAAAACTATTATTTTCTTATTATCATTCTGGTTATTTTGTCAGCAGCACACCATCTAAATATCATTTGCTTTACTCAGTGATTCCTGGCAGCTTTTGTGTTCCTAAATATTCTCTCTCATCGAAGAAGATACCGTGTTCCTGAATTAGGATATTCTGCTAAGTAATATGAAAAAGTGGTTTCCAAGTGTTAGAGGAAAAATCCTGTGGATAACAGAAGCTTTCAGAAATGACCTAGAGGTCCACTGAGATACAGGGTCAACTTTTGGGCATATGTAAAAGTTGTTGTTGTAAAGCACTTAATAGAAAAATATGCCTGAGGATTTAATGGAAAAATCTATTGGGCAGAGAATGAACAGGTTTGAAGGAAGTCTTACAAATGTACCTTATTTCTCCACATTGTAAGACAAAGTACCCAGTCGTAGTTCCCAGATGCTCACTCCATTTAAATTTATTTAGCTAGGTTATAAGGGCTAATTCAGGTTTAAGCTAAAAGTGTTGTGTTGATTTAATGTATCCTAAATATTTTGCTGTTAGGAGAACTTGTAGGTAAGATGTTGTTTAAAATCTCTACTTTTACCTGTAACAATATGTTTTAATCATATTTCATAATTATTTCTCATTCTTAAGGTTTATCCTGCAATCCTACCTTAATGCTGATGTGTGCTATCTGCAATGTGATCTCCTCCATTACTTTCCAGAATCGATTTGATTATAAAGACCAGAATTTTCTTAAGTTGATGGAAATAATAAATGAAAATACTAAGATTCTGAGCTCTCCATGGATACAGGTGAGGCCAAGTACCTTTCTTCCTGAGAAAATACTTATTCTCTTTTTTTGACATGTCCAAAATTTTATATGGATGAAATGATGAAATGAACATAAGGTATTTTCTGAAAGCTTACATTATCCACAAGACTTGTCCTTCAATACTTGGGACCACTTTTACGTATTACTTGACAGAATATTCTAATTGTGGAAGACAATATCTTCTTCAATGAGGAAGAATATTTAGGACCACAGTACCTGATAGGAAGAACTGAATAGAATGAATGGTAGTTAGAAGCTATCCTGGTGACAAAGTAATACATATGGGAATAAGAAAATAATTGGTTTTAGGGTATATCTGTTGAAAATTAATTCATGATTTCACCTTATGCTGAATTAGCACATCCTATACTGTGTCTGCAGCCACAGCACCTTGTCATCCTATCCCCCATGGTCTCAGAAGCTAAGCAGGGTCGGCCTGCTTATTCCTTGGATGGGAGACCCTGCCTGGGAACACCCAGTGCTTCAGGCTAGGGAGAAGGACTTGGCAATCCACCCTGAAACAATCTGCCATTGAAAACTATAAATAGCAGAGAAACACTGATGATAGTGCTGGGGATGGCACAGTGTTGGAGAGTATTTTGTCTGTTGTACCTAGAGTTGCTATGAGTTGGACCCAACTGAATGGCACCTAACAACAACAGCAACAACAACATGCTCTGTCTAATTAACAATTGTGTGATTTGGAGAAATCTCTTAAGTGCTATGGTACACATTTGGGCTGCAAGTCATCTTTGAGCCCTCATGCTTTTAAATACTCATTCTATTGAAATAAAGACAGCAGGGACTAATTTGTACTCTAAATAAGGATACCCCAAATTTCTAAATCTCTGTTGTCATCCACACAATGTGAATCATATTAACTATTGACATCTTATATTTAAAGGTTTCAGGGAAGAATTAATATTGAAAGTGAGTGATTTGATGTAAAAAATCTTTCAAGGAATGAAGAGTATGTGTGAGTTATGAGTTGATTATTCTCTTTGTCACTTTGGTCATAATTTTCTCCCACAAATCTTTGTACAAACATAAAGAATTGGTTTAGATTTACAATGAAGGTTATCCTTTCATATAGAGACCATTTTTTCATTTACATTTATCATTATAATTTATCATTACACTTACCATTTTAATTTCTCACTAAGTGTGGCTTCATTAAACAGTATTTTAGAATATGATCTTGTTTTCTCTTGTAGGTCTACAATAATTTTCCAGATCTCATCGATTATCTTCCAGGAAGTCATAAAACTATAGAGAAAAATTTTGTGTATATGAAAAACTTTTTTCGGGAAAGAGTCAGTGAACACCGGAAATCATTGGATATTAACAACCCTCAGGATTTTATTGACTGTTTCATGGTCAAAATGGAGCAGGTAAAATGTTAACTTCAGGGCTGGTGTGGTGAATGCTCTAAGCTTGTAATACCAGCGCTCAAAGTGGTGAGGCAGGAAGATCGTGAGTTTGAGCAAATGTGGGCTACATGTTGAGACCATGTCTCAAGAAAAAAAAAAAAGAAAAGCTGTTAACATCAGCTCAATTATTTTATTTCTTGGCAATTTTGTTCATCGAAAAATTTTCTATTTTATATAAATGTCTAAATATCCATGTAGCATTGGTTAACAAGTCTAACATAATTTTTTATTTTGTACATCCATATACCACAATTTAAAATTTTTGTTAGAATTCACCTGTGAATTGCACCTTTCTTTTCTGGGAATTATGATTGCAAGTTCAATGCCTTTACTTTGGAAGTCTTCACATTTTCTTTTGCCACTGTTGCTTGATGAAAGCTGTAGCAATCCATTCACTTAATAATTCCCAAATAATATTCACAGAGACTGTTTGTTGACTTATGTGACTTATGTCCCCCAATTCATACTCTATCAAATGCAAATTTTTAAAAAACAATCTTCTGCACTAATAAACTTCCTTTCAGTGGACCTTCTGCCTAGGTACAATATGTTTCTAATGAACTTAATGTTCTAGAATACTTCCCAGGGTGGAAGTGATGTCAAGCAGCCTCACTAAACATTAGGTCTTTCACTGTGTTTTATTAAAGAGGGTTTCCTTTTATCTAACCCAAAAAGACTGTTGTCAAGTGTGATCACTAAATCTGTCTCGTCTTATATCTGCAGCGATCTGTAAGACTGATCTGGGTTTCCTCAAATGCCTGGATCCAATAAGAACAGGAAAAGCATGAAGTCATTCTGTTTGTTCAAATTCCTCATTTAATGCTAAGTGGGAAGTTACTTGTGCCCATGAGGATTGAAACATAGGCTACCCTCTCTTCTAGTCTCTTAGAAATTAAAAAAACATCTCGATTTCTGAAGCACAAGGTCCCTATTGCCCTGTCTGGGATCTGTAAGCTGCACACTAAAATAGTCCACAGTCCAAAAAACTGCCCTCCTTACAAAGGAAGTATGGAGATTGTTAACTTCTCTGTGAGATGCCAAATTTACTTAGATTTTTTCAGACACTTTTTCATTAATCACTCCATGGGATGCTGCAAGTAAACAGTTAACTCTGGAGTCCTATAATAGTTTCTTCAGATTGATGATGCAAGATTAGTTGTAATTTTTTGTGGAAAGAATGATTTCTGAATGCCCAGATCTACCATCTCTGTAACATTGCCATATTATTAGTTTTTAATTCTATGAAAATATTAGAATTTCGTTCTATGTCATGGAATGTCTTTCGACATATTTAGTATTTATTTTATTTCCTTACCATTGTTTTTCATTGTTATGGTTGTTAGGTGCCATCAATTGGGTCTGACTCATGTACATCATGTACAACTGAATGAAACACTACCCAACACTGTGCCGTGCCCGGCAGTGTGTTAGTACTTTTCCGCTATCCATAGAGTTTTCAGTGGCTGATTATTTTGAGATTGTTTCAAGTGTGGGCTGCCAGGTCCTTCTCTCATTTTTGAAGTGTTGGGGGTCAAACCCAGAGCCTCAGCATGCACCGAGCAGCACTCTACCAACTATATTTGTTTTTCATAGAACTTAGTTATGATAGAGTATGTCTCTTAATTGCAAATTAAATCTGCAAATTCACTTCAGTAGATGGAAATATTAATGTTGGTTTATGAGTACACTGCTTGAGAATAAATGAAATTTGAATTGAGTGTTACTAGGAACTTTAACTTGATTAACTCAGAAATGACATGTATATTTCCAAGGGAGATGACTATCTTTATCTGGTGAATACTCAGGTTTTAGGATTTAGTTTATTTCAGTGATGTTGATTATGTAACAGTAGACATTCCATAGGTCACCTTGAGGTTATAAGAGCACTATGGGTTAAATGTTGGCCTAACAACTAGGTAGAAAAAACTAATATTTTATGTTAATAATCTTATTTGTTTGATATATAAATTATAATCTAGTTGTTTATTTGTTTCACATCTTCTGTGTTTAAACCTTAGCTTTCACACACATTACTCCTGTTGTTTCCATTATCTTATTTGGGAAATTAATGAGTTAAGTTTGTGTCTTGCTTTGGCATCTCTTCAGGTTGTATATTTCTATTCATTGCTATTCTTATTCCTTGTACCAATATGCCTGTTGTTTCCCATTTGGATTATAGTAGTATTGTCCCATTAATCATGTCTTATACAACTCATTCTCTTTATCTGTGATTCATAATATTTTATTGTCATATTACCTTTTGCAGAATTTCAACCTCATAATAAGTCTACAGGCAATATTGATTCTATATAAATTTTTTTCTGGTACTTAGGGGATGAACTCAGAACCTTACACATACTTTGCAAGTTCTCTATGACTGAGCTGGATGCCCAACCCATTTTTTATTTATTTTTATTTTGAGACAGGGTCTTGCTAAGGAATGTAGGCTGTCTCTGGTCTCAAACTCACTATCCTCCTGCTTCAGGCTCCTGAGTTTCTGGGATACATGCACATGCCACTGCACTGAATCCAAGTAAATTTTTGACAGAAGAAGAGAATTGAAATATTTGATTCAGGTTATACCACCTATCATGATATAGCCCCCATTTTGCTACTTTTCTTCATAAAGGTTGTGTTTATTTGCAAATAAGGGAAAATCAAGTTGTCAATGTCTTAAACAAATACTAGGTTGATTTACCTCAGAAACAAAGAGTGGGATGGTGAGCGAGTCTAGGGATGATATAGAACCTCAAATCTTCAGCTTATCAAGTATTTTCCACTATACTTCACCATGTTTGCCACTGTGACCTTTATTTTTAAGATTAAGCCTTTGTGCCCCATGATGATATCTCCCCTAATCCTTTTTCATATTTTTTTGTAGATAAGAAAGAGAAAATAGAAGCAGATGCAGCAATAATATTCTTTTTACATATTTTTGGGAAAGAAATATGCTGCAGTACACACTTGACTGCAAAGAGTGTCATGAATGGCAAGTTTGAGCAGGAAAGAAGTAATGGGTAGGAAGTAATGGATCAACAGGTCTATAGTCCCTTCCAAGCCATACAATACTTTTCTCTAACTCTGCACTTTCCAGGTATTGTGTTAGCTAAATGTATATTATTGTGTTAGTTTGGATACACTATAATTACATATGCTGGCCAATAGGTAACTTGTCAGATAAGAGAGTCAAATAAAATCATTCCTAGGAAAAGCACAATGCACATTCGGAGTATAACTATGAAAATTTGGTAGCAAGTGCACTTGATTTGATTATTGCTGGGACAGAGTCAACAAGCACGACGCTGAGATATTCTCTGCTCATCCTGATGAAGCATCCAGATGTCACAGGTAAGAAGACAAATGATGGACATGTGAATTTCAGGAAGACATTGGGATGAGGATTGCTTGTCAGAAAAGCTTCACTATTTAAGCATTTGTACCACAAAGTGTAATGAGTGGATGACTGAGAGAAGTCAGGAGACCATAGCAGTGAGAACAACAATAAAACTCCATTATTAGGGTTTCATGGGGGGTGATTTGTGGCAGGAACAGCCAGCATAAATTGGCATAAGATGCATATTGATTTTATATCAAAACAGCCACTTTGCACAGAAGATGAATTCTTTTTTTTATTGGAAATTTTAATGTACACCTTAATGTGATTCATTCTGACATGCTTTTCATTGTGACATTTTCATATATGCATTTTGATGAACATTATTCATACAGGTTACCCCTACCCTCCCCAATGCTTCCCCCCTCCCCATCTAAGTCTTCCCTAACTTTTACTTGGTAATATTTTTCTATATGTCCTTGGGTTCCAGTTCTGTTTAAGATATAAACTTTTCCTGTAGTGGTCTTTGTTTTTATCTTGTTAGAACAATTACATGCATTTTCTAGACCATTTGAATTGACACCATTCTTATCTCCCCCCCCCTTTTATTTTGATCCGACCTTTGAATAGGATTTTTCCTTCTTATAATATTGGATCAGCTCCCACATATGAGTGTGAACATGTGGTGTTTCTCTTTCTGAGCTTGTGTTCGTTCACTTAAAATAATTTTCTCTAATTCCATCCATTTTGCTGAGAATGACCTTATTTCATTTTTCTTGATTGCTGATTGTGCATATATATCATAGTTTTTTTTATCCATTAGAAGATGAATTCTTGAACATACCTTTCCTCCTTCTGATTATTCTAATTCTGGGATATGTAAAAGGAAATTCTATTTAATGGAGCATAAATGGAAAGTCTAAAATTTAGTGAGGTTGCTTGACATCATTTCCATCCTGGGAAGTATTTAAGAACATTAAGTTCATTAGAAACATATTGTACCTAGGCAGAAGGTCCACTGAAAGGAAGTTTATTAGTGCAGAAGTTTGTTTTTAAAAAATTTGTATTTGATAGAGTATGAATTGGGGGGCATAAGTCAATAATATTATCTTTTCTGTACAAAATATATTTAAAAATCCCTTTGAAAGATTTCTTGTTATATGGTTGACATTAAGATAGTTTCTTTGTGTTCTGTGTCAGATATCTGTTGAAATGATATCATAAATATAAGTGAAAATCATTCTTTCTTAGTGGGTGGAAAGGAGAACAGTAAAATCTGAGTCTTCTCCAAATTACTGAAACAGACTATAGACTGAAGGGTAACAATTACCAGAGCAGGGAGGATGATGCTGTAACCTAAATGTTGATTAAGATTTATGAAGGTAAAACCAAGCTATGTTCCCATAATCTACAAAAGGATCCCTGTTAGAAAATAACAAGTGTCAAAGAAGATAGAGAATAAGGTTGAAAAAGGAGGCTCCCCCTGCCTGGGGCTCTCTCTACATTTCCATTCACAGGGGTAATTGATTTTCACCTATAGGAAAAGAAAGTCTCACTCCAGAGAGACACTGAGCCTGAAAAGCCCTGTACTCAGAGACCTCTCTAGAAAAAGAGAAGTGGAGGGCTGAAAAGTAAGGTTTGGTAATGTTCCTATCACTAAATCCAGAGGCTCAGCACTTTTCTTCTTCATGCTGCCTGGAATTCAAAAATCAGATATATCTCTGTTAGAATAAAGGACTATTGAGTACAGACCTCTCATTTTGCCAACTTAATAGTAATTTCATTCTACATGTCCTACGGAGTAAATAAAAGAATAACATCCTTGTGAAACATAGTGTCTTGGAAGTACAGATGTCCTGGATTGAAGAAAACACAATAAACATTTTCAGAGAAATATACTATGCTGTATTTGAAGGATTATGATTGAGAACAGCTCCAGAATTCTCAAGAATAACTAAATCTTTGATTCTTATAGAAAAGGGTATTTCTATGCCACATGTTTTCCTAAAATGTTATGCCCTTTCTCAGAGAAATACTGGAGGATGTGCTCCATCCAGATGTCAGAAAGGCAGTCAGAGGATATTATGGGCTTTAGGAATTGGTAGAACTCATGGGGGAGGATGAGAGTGTCAGGGAGGCTGCTGGGCCTTTATTCCTAAAAGTGTGAAATAACTATGCGAGGTTCTGGAAACACTTCTAACTCAAGGCATGGAAAATGATGAACTGCTATAGAGGAACAGGGTTATGTTCAAGTGAGTACCAACCATGAACCATCATCATAGTATTCTTATCAGGGAATAATATTAATTTCGTCAAATGGTATAAACAATGGATAGCAATGAAACCAAAAACTATTCTAATATGTTTTGGTAAATGGAGTGAGGAGAAGAATGTCTGAGTATCTGTTTACATATAACGCATTGAGACAGCAATGAAAGATTTCTTCTCCCCATGTTAGGATATCATCAAGTACTTGTCTAAAAATGCATAAGTAAAAACAATAACTTGTTATTTAGTAATATGATGTAAATTTCAGAGTACATTTGTAAACTGATCACTGGCTCCATAGGAGATGCGAAGCTGTGATGGGAACATCACTGCATATTGCTTCCTCACACACAAACCACAAATGTTTAAGTAAATTTATTATGTTTTCTTTTAACCTCATATATCATTTAGAAAAGCCTGCAGCTGTAGCTCTGTGGCATCTGATCCTGTCAGATCTCGGAAGCTAAGCAAGGTCGGGCCTGGTTAGTACCTGGATGGGAGACCGCCACGGAACACCAGAAGCTGTAGGCTTGGGAGAAGGACCTGGCAACCCCCTCCCAAAAATCAATCTGCCATTGAAAACCCTATGAACAGCAGACAAGCACTGACAATAGTGTTTCCCCTTTTGTACAGAGGGTCGCTATGGGTCAGATACTGACTTGGCGGCATCTAACAACAACAACACAACATCATTTAGAAATGAATTTCATATTTGACTTTTATTTTTCTCACAGCAAAAATTTAAATTATTTATTTATTTATTTTAGGTTTATTTTTTGAACCTTTAAATTCTTTCTATTACTTGTCATATATGCTAAGTTATCTCCCATATGTCTGTCAGTTTGTTGTGTTGTGGAGGCTTGTGTGTTGCTGGGATGCAGGAAGCCATGCCACCAGTATTTCAGATACCAGCATAGCCATCCATGGTGGACAGATTTCAGCTGAGCTTCCAGACTAAGATAGACTAGGGAGAAGGACCTGGCAGCTCACTCCCCAAACAATCAGCCATTGAAAACCCTATGAATGGCAGAGAAGCACTATCAAATATAGTGCAAGAAAGTGAGACCCCCAGCCATGCTGGAAGGCATTCAAGAGATGACTGGTGAAGATTTACCTTCTCAAAGTAGTCAACCTTAATGATGGGAATGGAGTAAAGCTTCTGGAACCTCCATTTGCTGATGTGAAATGACTCAACATGAGAAGAAATAGAATGGCTACAACAATGGGGTCCATCATGAAACAACCATGCACATGGCACTGTGTTGGGTAGTGTTTCATTCTGCTGTGCGTAGAGTCGCTATGAGTGGGATCTGACTTGATGGCACCTACTAACAATGTGCTATTTTATAAGTATGTACCAATCTATCATTCTGCCTATTTTTTAGGGGAGTGGTATTTTTCTATATTATGGAGAGTCTCTTTATATGTCTAGTGTTGTACCTTTAGAGATAGAATTTAAATTTATAATGTTGTTGGGACACCTACATTATGCTCCATGTAGTGCTGAATTGCTGTGACAAACATGCCATTTTTCTCCTACTTTATCATTTTTCACTTGTGTCTTACCAGCTAAAATCCAGAAAGAGATTGAGAGTGTGATTGGCAGACACCGGAGCCCTTGCATGCAGGACAGGAGCCACATGCCCTACACAGATGCTGTCTTGCATGAGATCCTGAGATATATTGATCTTGCCCCCACCATCCTGCCCCATGCTGTGACCAGTGACACCAAATTCAGAAACTACCTTATTCCTAAGGTAAGTTTTTCTTCTATGCTCCACCCAGTGCTGTTAATGTTTCCAAACCCATAGTATGTTTCCAGGCCCTTAACAACACAGGATGAGAGAAATGCAGACACTTTCCATGTGGCAGCCTGATGGATTTGGGCTGTTTCCAGTTCATGACTGTCACTCTTTATAAAGTTTTGGGTACCTAGCAATGTGAGCCTTCCCAATTTGTCCTGCCTCTTTCATATTGTTTTGTCTTCTCTTAGGTGTTTACTTTTACAAAGGGATGCTAGATGTTAAGTTTGTAGATTTTCTAAAAGACTTGACTGAGATTTTTGTCATGGTGACAGTAAATCTATAGATAAATTTGGAAAGATTTAATATCCTATCCAGAGGTTCTTTCAGTTCATGAGTATGGTAATCTTCCCAGTTTACTTGGTTTGTTTAATTCTGTTTGTTTTTTTAGTACAGTTGCTTACAAATCTTTTATTAACTTTTCTATGGATAGTGACTATTTTGTTTGAGGTTACAAAGTTTTAAAATGTCATCATCATTTCTTTGTACCTGGTATATAGAAATATTTATGACCTTACATTTTTTGTTGTTATTATTAGGTACCATCAAGTCAGATATGACTCATAGAAACCCTCATACAGTCAATGGCTTGACTGTTTTGAGATTGCTTTGGGAGTGGATTGCCCCACTCTGTTCTTCCATTTGCTGTGCTGGGGCTCAAACCAAGGACCTCATAGAGTTCAGAGCAGCACTCTATCACCTGAGCTAAGATCTGGCCCTTACATTTAATACTTTTGAAAAATTTACTACTAGTTGCCAGTAGTTTAATGATAGGTTCACATGGAATTTCAATGGGAATTCTCCTGTTCTCTGGGTTAATAGTTTCTCATTTCCCAATTCGTGCATCCTTAATTTTTTCTCTTTTCCCTTTCCTTCTGTATTCCTTTCTCCTTCCTTTTTTCCCTCCTTTGTTACTCTTCCTTCCTTCTCTCACCCCTTCTTCCTTCCTTGCTCTGTCTCTCCCTTCCTTTTTTTTTTTTTTTTGGTACTGGGGGTTGAACCCAGGGCCTTGTGCTTGTGTGCTTTGCAAGTGTTGGACCACTGAGCTGCACATTCAGCCCATTTTTTTTGACTTTTTTTGAGACAGGGTCTTGCTAAATTATGCAGACTACCTCTGGTCTCAAACTTGAGATCCTCCTGCCTCCATCTCCCAGCTGCTGGATGACAGGCGTGCACCACCAGGCTGGGCAGAATGGGTATTAATTCTTATTTGAAAGTTTGATAGAATTCTGCTGTGCACCTGTTGGGATATGGGCTTTTACGTTTTGGGAGATTTGGTTTTATTACTGTCTCTACTTTGGTGACTTTAATTGGTCTGCTTAAATTACTATGTCCTTTGGCTTAATTTTGGTAATTCATATGTGTTAAGGAACTTATCCATTTCTTCTATATTTTTGTTTTTTGTGGGGAGGACAATTTCTCAAAGTATTCCTTGATGATCTGGATTTCATTAGCATCAGTAGTTATGACCCCATTCTCATCTCTAATTTTTAAATTGGAAACTTTTCTTTTTTTCTTTTGGTAAGATTGATTAGGAGTGGAGTGTCTATTTTCTTAACCTTTTCGAAGAACCAGCTCTTAGTCACATTAATTCATTGAATTGTCTTTTGAGCTTCTAATTGTCCAATCTCTGCCTTAATCTTGATAATTTCTGAGTACTCCCTTTGTGGTTGCCTTGTTGTTGGCCTTCTGATGCCTTAAGATGTGTCATTAATTTGTTTTATTCATCCTCTCCAAGCTTATTGATGAAGCCACTAATGGCTATGCACTTCCCTCTTAGAACCACCTTTGATGTATACCATAAATTTTTGTAGGATGAATTTTCATCCTTATTTGATTCCAGAAAATTTAAAATTTCTTCTTTGATTTCTTCAATGACCTATTGATTATTCAGTAGTGTATTATTCAGTCTCCATGAATTTGTAACATGCCTGAAAATGTTCTTGATTTGTGTTATAGTTTCATTCCATTGTGATACGATAAAGGACAGGGGATGATTTCTATTTTTTGTATTTGTTGAGACCATTTTTGTGGACTAAAAAGTGGTCTATCTTAGATAAAGTTCCATGTGGTGCTTAGAAGAGTGTGTATCCCATAGCCTACAGATGGAACACTCTGTAGATATCTGTAAGGTCCAGTTTGTCTATGGTGCTACTTAATTCTGTTGTTTCTCTGTTGATTTTTTGTTTTGATGACCTATCTCTTGGCAGTTAGGTATGTGTTCCTTTATCTCCAATAACATTTGTTTTATGAAGCTAGGTGCCCCTGTATTTGGTGAATTAATATTGAGTATTGTTATGGGTTCCTGGTTGACTGTTCCTTTTACTAATATATGGTGCATTCTTTGTCCCTTCTGATTAGTTTGGGATTGAAGTCTAAGTTGTCAGAAATAAGTATACCACATGCTTTGTATATTGTTTTCCAGCCCTTAATTGTTAGCCTTTTATGGTCTTTATGGATGAGGTAAGTCTCTTCAGTGCTAAGTACTGAGGGTTTATGTTTTTTTAATTCAATTGGCCAGTCTATGCCTCTTGAATGGTGAGGTATGACCATTTACATTGAGAGTAATTATTGATAGGAGCTTAATATTTTGCATCAATTTGGTGTTTGTTTCTATTTTTTTGACTGATATTTAGCATTTTTAAATTTGTCATGTGTATTATTAATTCCTTTGATCTTATATTTGAGGTTATCTTTCTTCTTCTATATTCAGTGTTTCATTGAGGATCCTCTGCAATGCTGGCTTGGTTGCTCCAAATAATTTAAAAGTCAATATCATGGGATGTCTTGAACTCACCATCTACTTTAAAAGATAGCTTCACTGGGTAATATAATCTTGGTTGACAGTTATTCTTTTTCAGGACTTGAATAATGTTTGACCAAGCTTTCCTTGCCTTTAAGGTGTTTTTGAGAAATCAACTATTATTCTGGTGGATATGCCTTTGTAAGTGAGTTTGCATTTCTCTCTTGTAACATTTAGAATAGTTTCTTTGCTCTCTAGATTTAACATTCTAATTATAATGTGTTGGGGAGAAGATCTGTTCTCATCTATGTTTTAGTTGTATAGATATCTGTATCTTGCCTTATGTTTGGGAAGTTTTCATCTAAAATCTCTCTGAATAGATTTCCTAATCCTCCTATAATATTTTCATTTCCTTTGTGAACCCCCAAATTTGTAAGTTGTGCCACCTCATTGTATTTATGATTGCTTGAAAATTTTGATCATACTGCTTCATCTTTCTTTCTTTGCATCTGAGTAGATAAGATCCTCTCATTTTTCTTCAGTATCAGATTTTCTGCTTCAGGTTCATCTAGTCTGGATACTGTAGATTCTTCTATAATATTAAGGTTTATTGACTTTGTCTTTTATTTCCAGCATTTCTGTTTGATTCTTCATTAGACTCTTAATTTCTTTGCTGAATTTTTCTTCCAAGTTGGATACTTCTCTCTCCAGTTTCAATTGCTGTCATTGTGGTATCCTTCAGTTTTTCAACATATGTATCAGTAGGCTTCTAAATTCTTTTTCTGGTTTCTCTAATACTTTGGTTACTTTGAGGTTGTCCATTGAAGGGCTTTGATCTATTGGGATTTCCCGCCCAACCTGCCCTTTGATCTTTTGCATGTTTTTCTGATAGGGCTTCCTCATTGTTTGACTTGGGTACAAGGTCTACCCAGTGTAAGGGTGTTAGAATTCTAGGTGTAATTTTGACAAATAAATGGACAGATACTCACTACTAATTAAACCCCCAGAACTGCCCATCCCACTCAGATACAGAAAGAATGAGAGAATGGGAAAGAGAATGGGAAAAAGTAATATTGATAAAGTAAAAATAAAAAATCAATCATACACACATAGTAGTGCACATTGCAAAAGCAACCCCCCAGCCCACTCAGCTCCCTCATAGAAAAGAAAAAGAGAAAAAGATATATATATAGTATTCATTAAAATGAAAATAGTCACACAGAGAAGTACACATTGCAAAAGCAGAGGCATTCAAATCTCTTAGAGAAGAAAACAAAACAAAACAACAACAACAACAAAGAAAGAAAGAAAATAAGAAACCAGCAACTCCAAGCTGCTCAGTCTTGAATTGGAAGAGAAAACACATAGGTTTTGTCTATGTACCACTGAATGACATTGGTGAGGCAGGGACACAGAATGTCACTCATGCTGTTACTAAACAGCTAATTTCCTCCTATAATAAATTGGTATCTGGAAGTTCTCTCCATTGCAGTGGTTCTGCTTTTCTGTGGAATTAATAAAAATCTATGTGATGGTACTCTGAAACTGTGTGAAAATCTTGTTTCTTAAATCATCATTCAACCTCTTTAGCTTGAATTGATGATCCTGAGTTGATCATGATATTTTCAGTCATATCATATGCTTGTGAAAATTGGACAGTTAATAAGGGATACAGGAGAATAATTGATACTTTTCAATTATGACACTGGAGACAAATATTAAATATACCAAATACTGCCAAAGAAACGGTGGACCCAGCCTAGAAGTGCATTCAGGGTACTCCTTGTATTTAAGGATGGCCAGACTATGTCTTATGTACTTTGGACATGTGGTTAGGAGGGACCAATCCCTGGAGAAGGACATCATGTTTGGGAGAGTGGCAGGTCAATGAAAAACAGGAAGACCCTCAGATAGATGGATTGACACAGTGACTACAACAATGGGATTGAACATAAAAATGATCATGTGCATGGCACAGTGTTGGGGAGTGTTTCATTGTGTTGTACATGGGTCACTATGAGTCAGACCCAACTTGGTTGGCAGCTAACAACAAAAGAAATACAATATAATACTTTTAGTTTTATAATCTCTTTGCTTTTTTCAACTTGTCTTAACTGTAATAAATAGCACTTGGATAATTTTAATTTAAGACAAATATATGGCAACAATAAGCACTTAAGAGTGTTGTACTTGTGAATGGACTTCTTTTCATGCAGAAGACATCAATTTTAACCATATCAAATGTTTATTTATACAAGTTCAATGAACAGATAGTCTTGATATTTTTGTGTACAAACACAGATGTCCATTTGAGCCCTTATGCAATAATCAGAGTTCTGTGAAAATTGAAGTAATAAGATAGAGCAACAGGTGGTGACAGATATCAGTGTGCAAATTTGATGATAAGGAGAAAAAATTGAGAGGCATTGGCACCAAAATAGCCAAGTATTTAGTACTTCACATGCTATTGGAGGACACTTTAGTAGGATTTCTGCCCCTGTTCTCAAACTCTTCTTTGTTCTGTGATCATTGCTGCTGGAAGGATTGCTGCTTTTCTTTGAACATGATTTCCTCAGTTTTGGATCAAAGGTTGACATAAGCAATTTCAGTTGTGCCTTTTAGCTCCATGACTTCTGTTGTTGTTGTTGTTAGGTGCCATTGAGTCGGTATCCGACTCGTAGCGACCCTCTGTACAACAGGGGAAACACGATTGTCAGTGCTTCTCTGCTGTTGATAGGATTGTTCAATGGCAGATTGATTTTTGGGAGGGGGTTGCCAGGTCCTTCTCCCAAGCCTACAGCATCTGGTGTTCCCAGGTGGTCTCCCATCCAGGTACTAACCAGGCCCGACCCTGCTTAGCTTCCGAGATCTGATGGGATCGGATGCCACAGGGCTACAGCTGCAGGCGATGACTTCTGTATAACTTGACTTTTCTGTGTCTTTTATTTTTAGGGAACAATGATATTAATATCAATGACATCTGTGCTACATGACAGCAAGGAATTCCCTAACCCAGAGATATTTGATCCTGGTCACTTTCTAGATGAGAGTGGAAACTTCAAGAAAAGTGACTACTTCATGCCTTTCTCATCAGGTATTAGAAATTAATTTTCATTGCTGGATACCATGGGACACTCCTGCAATCCCAGTGTCTCAGGAGGCTGAGGAAGAAGGAGCATGAGTTTGAGGCCAGAGGTAGCCTGTACAATATAGAGACAATTTGTTTCAAATACAGAAAACAGAAAAAAAGATGGAGGTGCAGCTCTTTGGTAGAGAACTTAACCTCTGCAAAGCTTGGATTCTACTCCTTAATAATAAAAAAAGAAGAAACAAAACACAATTCTATCTGTGATTTGGGAACAATACAGTTTTTGGGTAAAGTTGCAGTGTATATGGTGCCTCCTCTTTGTGGTAGAAAAACTGTGCATGATCAGGAGCCCCACTCTTAATGTCTGTTCACTTTTCCTGCTCATCACTGGGCCTGATTAATGGAGAGTTAAGAGTATTGACCAAGTTTTTCCAAATTGAGAATGCTAGAGTACAGGTTATTTGAATTCTGCCTTTTGGTACACCACTGAGGAACTGAAGGTCTCCTAGAAGGCGAAATTCATTTAGATTTTCCTCATGTACCTTGAAAAAGTCACCTATTCTGCAACATGACTAGTTTACTTCTCTGTGTGGTTGCTCACCCACCTGTCAGGTGTAGGATGGCAGGATTTTGAGGTAGGTGTATTGGAGCAGCTTTTATATGGTTTCCATAGTGACTCTAATAATTAAACTACCACCAATAGTGTATAAGGGTTCTTTTGTGCCCACCTCCTCTACAACATTTTTTATTTTTTCTTTATGATAGTCATTCTACCTGGGGTGAGATGGAATCTCAATGTAGTTTTGATTTGCATTTTTCTCATGGCTAATGTGGAACATTTTTTCATTTATTTATTGGACATTTGTATTTCTTCTTTTGAGAAATACCTATCAGATAATCATTCATTTAATTGGGTTACTTCTTTTTCTCTTTTGTTCTTTGTATAGTCTGCATATTAATACTCTGTTGACTAAATAGCTGACAAAATTTTTTTCCAATTGGGTAGGTTGTCTCTTTACTCTTTTGATTGTTTGTCTTATTATGCAGAAAGTTGTAATTGGATAGAATTCCACTAGTTAATTCTTGCTCTTTTTTCCTACACTTTTGAAGGCCAATGCAGGAAATCATTGTCTGTGCCCATATTTCAAAATATTTCTCCTTACTTTTCTCCAGTAATTTTGGAGTTTCAGGCTTTACATTAAGTTTTTTGATGTATTTTGAGTTACTTTTTATACCAGGTGAGAAATAGGGGTCAAGTTTAATCTTCAACATGAGGGTATCTGGCATTTCTTGTACCATGCTTTGAAGAAACTGTCCTTTCACTAATGTATGTTTTGACATGTTTGCTGAGAATAGATTGGCTGAAGGTACGAGGAATTATTTCCTTTCTTTCTTTCTTTTCTTTCTTTCTTCTTCTTCTTCTTCTTCTTCTTCTTCTTCTTCTTCTTCTTCTTCTTCTTTTTTTAGTTTTGTGAGACAGTGTCTTACTGTGAAGCCCAGGTTGGCCTAGAAGTACTGTGTAGCTCAGACTGGCCTAAAACTCTCATTGATCCTCCCACCTCAGCCTCCTGAGCACTGGAAGTACAGGTGCGTGCTGCTGAGCCTGGCTGCAAGGGATTATTTCTAGTTTTCTATTCTGTTCCATTTGTCAACATATTAATTTTAATGCCAGTTATATGCTGGGTTATTTAAATTTTTTTTATTATTGTATACTAATTCTGCCCCACTTGTCTCTCAGTTTGCCATACTGTGGGGGCTTGTGTGTTGCTGTGATGCTGAAAGGTATGCTACCAGTATTATAGACACCACCAGGGTCACTCATGGTGGACAGGTCTCAGCTGAGCTTCCAGACTAAGACAGACTAGGGAGTAAGACCTGTCATCCATTAATGAAACAATTAGCCATTGAAACCACTATGAATAGCAGAGAAACACTGTCTGCTATAGTGCCAGAAAAATGAGCTCCCCCATCCCCACCCTGAGGGTAGAAGGCATTCGATAAATAACAGGGGAAGAGTTGCTTCCTCAAAATAGAGTCAACCTTATGATGGGAATGAAGGAAAGCCCCAGGGACCTCCATTTGCTGATGTGATATAATTCAAAATGAGAAGAAACAACTGTGAAAATCCACTAGTAATTGAAATGTGGAATGTACACAGTATGAATCTAAGAAAAGTAGAAAGTGTCTAAAGCAAAATGTAATGCATAGACATCGACATTCCAGGCATCAGTATTATAAAATGGACTGGTATTGCCCATTATTAATCAGATAACCATAAGGTCTACTATGCCAGAAATGACAACTTAAAGAGAAATGGGGTTACATCCACCATTACAAAAGACATCTCAAGATCTGTTCTGAAGTACAATGCTGCCAGTGACATAATAATATCCATATGTCTATAAAGAAGGCCAGTTAATATGATTATTATTCAAATTTATGCACCTACCACTAAGGCCACAACTGAAGAAAGGGAAGATTTTTGCCTGCCTCTGCAATCTTTTTTTTCCTCTTTTTTTTTTTTTCGGTACTGGGGGTTGAACCCAGGGCCTCACACTTGCATGCTTTGCAATGTTAGACCACTGAGCTTCATGCCTAGCCCATTTTTTTTAACTTTAAAAAATTTTTGTTTTTGTTTATTTGAGACAGGGTCTCAATTACACAGACTACCACTGGTCTTGAACTTGTGATCCTCCTGCCTCTGCCTCCCCACCTGCTGGGATTACAGGCATTTACCACTGTGCCCAGCTATCTGCAGTCTTAAATTAATTGAACATGCAGTCAAGATGCACTGATGATTACTGGTGATTGGAATGAAAATTGACTGCATTTATGGAAAGAGATGACGGAAAACCTCAAAATCTGAAGTCAGTACAAGACTATGTACTGATCATGGATCAGATCATCAACTGCTCATATGCAGGTTCAAATGGACACGGATGAAAATTAGAAAAAAATGTACAGAAGCCAAGATATGACCTTCAGTATATCTCACCTGAGTTCAGAGACCATCTCAAGAATAGATTTGATATATTAGACACTAATGATTGAACACCAGAGGAGTTCTGTTATGATATCAAAGACATCATTCATGAGGAGAGCAAAAGGTTATTAAAAAGATAGGAAGCAAAAGACCAAATTACATGTCAAAAGAGGCTCTGAAACTTGCTCTTGAACCTTGGGCAGCTAAAGTAAATGGGAGATGTGATGATGTTAAAGAACTAAACATTTCACAGGGCAACTCAGGTAGATATAATAACATGTGCAGAGAGCTGGTGATAGAAAACCAAAAGAGAAGGACACATGCCATCTTTCTCACACTTAAGGAATTGAAGAAAAAATTCAGGCCTCTAGTGGCAATAATGAAAGATTTTACAGGGAAAATAATAAATCACACAGAAAACATCAAAAGAAGATGGAAGAAATACATGGAGTCATTAACCAAATAGAATTGGTAGATGAACAACCAATTCAAAAGGTTGCACGTGATCAGGAACCAATGATACTGAAGGAAGAAATGGAATCAGCTTTGAAGGCATTGGTGAAACACAAGAATCTGGGAATTGGTGGACTACAAATTGAGATATTTCAACAAAGAGATGCAGCACTGAAGGTACTCATTTGTTTATGCCAAGAGATTTGGAAAACAGGTATCTGGCTAACTTCTGGAAGAGTTTCATATTTGTGCCTATTCTCAAGAAATGGGATCCAAGTGAATGAGGAAATTACTGAATGATATCATTAATATCAAACACAAGTAAACTTTGCTAAAGATCATTCAAAAGCGACTGCAGCAGTATATAGACAAAGAACTGCCTTAAAATCAAGCCGGATTCAGAAAAGGGCATGAGACCAGGGACATAATTGCTGATCCAGATGACTATTAGTCAAAGGCAGAGAATACCAAAAAGATGTCTATCTATGTTTTACTAACTATTCAAAAGCATTTGACAGTGTGAATCACAACAAATTATGGATAACATTTTGAAGAATGGGAATAGCAGAACACTTAATTGTACTCATGAGGAATCTGTACATGGACAAGGAGGCAGTTGTTTGAATAGAACATATACTGCATGGTTTAAAGACAGGGAAAGTGAGTGTCAGGGCTATATCCTTTCATGGTACCTCTTTAATATCTATGTTGAGCAAATAACCTGAGAAGCTGGATTTTATTAAGAAGGACATGGCATTAGGATTGGCAGAAGACTCCTTAACAATCTGTGCTATGCAGATGTCCCAAATTTGCTTTGAAACATTTACTGATGAAGGTTAAAGAACACAGCCTTCCATATGGATTGCATGTCAACATCAAGAAAACAAAAATCCTTAAAACTGGGTCAGTAAGAAACTTCATAATAAATGGAGAAAAGACTGAATTTGTCCAAGATTGTATTTTACTTGGTTCTACAATCTACACCCATGGAAGCACCAGTCATGAAATCCAAGGATGTGTTGCATTGGGCAAAGCTGTTGCAAAGGACCTCTGTAAAGTGTTGAAAAGTAAAGATGTCACATTGAAGATGAAGGTGTGCCTGACTCATGCTATGATGCTTGTGAAAGCTGGACATTGAATAAGGGAGACAGGAGATGAATTGATGCTCTTGAATTATGGTGCTGGAGACAAATATTGAATATACTATGGATTGCCAAAAGAACCAACAGATCTGTCCTAGAAGAAGTGCAACCTGAGTACTCTTCATAAGTAAGTATGGCTAGACTGCACCTTAGGAATTTTGGCCCTGTTGTCAGGAGGTACCAATCCCTGGGGAAGGACATCATATTTAGGATTGTGTCAAGTCTGTGTAAAAAAGGAAGACCTTCAACTGGATGGACCAACACAGTGTTTGCAACAATGTGCTTGGACATAGAAAAGATCAAGGAAGGCAAGATCATGGAAAATCATGCCAGGAACAGAAATTCCAAAATCTATGTGTCTGTTTCTAGAAATATATACTTAGAAACATATGTCAAAAGAGCAATCATGTGGGAATACTTAACAAATTGCCTATTCAAGAAATACTAAATAAACCTAATGATAATGTGCAAATGAATTATTTGTTAAGATATGTGGACACCCAATGTGTCCATCCTTTGTCCATTTGTACAACCAAGATTCATTCTTCAAACTGTTCTGTGTATTGTCATTGTGCCAGTAACACAGTGTTTTTCAAGTCACAGTTACACACAAGGAGTAAGTATCCTTTTTGTCTTTCTTTCCTTCTCCTCCTTCCCTCCCTCCCTCCCTCCTTCCTTCCTTCCTTCCTTTCTTCCTTCCTTCCTTCCTTCCTTCCTACCTACCTTCCTTCCTTCTTTTATTGTTTCTGGTTTCTTTTTCAGGAAGACGGATTTGTGTAGGGGAAGGCCTGGCTCGCATGGAGCTGTTTATTTTCCTGACCACCATTTTACAGAACTTTAACCTGAAATCAGTGGTTGACTTAAAGGATCTTGATATCATCCCAGCTACCAATGGATTGGTTTCTGTGCCACCTGTGTACCAGCTCCACTTCCTTCCTGTCTGAAAAGGAGTAGACTATGTGGCTGTGCTGCAATCTGTATTCCCCTCTTCCAGTGCATCACCACCTCCTTCCTCGATGAGGGAAGCTTTCACCTCCCTTTCCCATCTCCACATCCCCTCAAGATCCAGGGAACATCCATCCTCCATTGTGGAGAGTTTCCTGGGTCACTGCACAAATATATTTGTATCCTTTATGCTGTCTAATAGTGTTGACCACCCCCAGCACTAATGTTTAACTAGAGCTGAGTTATTAATGTTATCACTGTGAACTAGCAGAACAATTAGAATATGGGAACTCAGAGCTATATCTCACCTAATGTTCTCAATAAAAATCATTATTACTATCTGGGTCAGTTCTCAACTTTCCTCCTTTTGTATATGATGAAGGCAAGAAAGGAAAGAAATAGAAAAACTCTTTGGCTGAGTATCACTTAGAATTACTGGAGATTTAGATATCAATGAGCAGTTGGAAACCTAGGTGGAAACATTCTAAGGATCAGCCTTAGAATGTCAAACAATGTCATTCTTCGTACTCACACTCCTGCTTTGGTGTTACTGCTAACACAAAGACTTTAAATAGTCTTTTACTTTTAATATCTTATATTAGAGTCAGAAGTGAGTTTATGTATTCATATTAGGGTACATGTACAGTGAGTGTTATTCCTCTCTCACCAAACAAACAAAAAGAAGTCCTTGGAAAGCCTCAATGGGTTCTATTATTTTTTACTTTCCACAGCATTGTTTACAATCAATATAACTCTAAAACTAATTTAATGCTGTGGACTAGAAGTCAGTGATCTCATTTCATCTCCAGAAGTTACACCACTGGAAATCTAACATAGGTCGAATTTAGTCATAATTTTCCCTTCATTTTATCTTGAAGAGATGAGGTGAAAACTGACATCACACATGACTCTTTCTAAGTTCATCTCTCAGAGGAATACATTTGTCATGCATTTAAAAGTAATATATTAATTCATTGCTACCCATATGTAACTGTACATATATTTGTTTCTAGGTGCCATTGTGTCAGGTGCAACCGATAGTGACCCTTTGTATAACAAAAGGAAACACTACCTAACACTGTGCCATGCACAAGATCCCTTTTATGTTTGAGCCCATTATTGCAGCTGCTATGTTTTTTTCTCATTTAGAGTAGTGCCACTTCAGCCAGTGGAGGTCCCAGGAGCTCTACTCCATTCCTGTCATGAAGGTTGCCTCGACTTTGAGGCAACAACACTTACCCAGTCATCTTTTGAATTCCTTCCTACCTAGGGGGCTCATTTTCCAGCACTGTATTTGACAGTTCTCTGCTATTCTTAGGGTTTTCAATGGCTAATTCTTGAATTTCAAATACTACTTCACAATGGTCTTGTGCTCTTTAAATGAAAACCATGACTCTGTTATTTTCTTTGACTTCCTACTTGTCAGCATTCATTTGATTAGTGCCATCATTTGAGCAAATGTCATACTACACATCACCATAATTCAGTATGACTTTGAAAAGTAATACACAAATAACATTTCTTAAAATGTGTATAGGTATTTTTGGCACCTCTGGTATTTATCACATTTTCTTTCCCACTCTTCTATTCATGGACACCTAGGCTGATTCCATATGTTAGCTATTGTGAATGGTGCTACAGTAAACATTGTTGGGCCCCACGTTTGGGCACCAACTCTACGTTGGGCACGCGCCTCCCGGTCTGGCCTGGAGGTTTGGATGGGCTGCGCTGCCGTGCACACAGACACTAAACACAATTTACTCGGGACCCTCAGGTGAGGGGCACAGACTCCTGCGGCCCTCGGGACCCCGGCGGAGATGGGAGAAAGGAAAAGCCTCTGTCTGAGCGACATTAAGCTTCATGTCGCCCCTTCTCTTGGTAGTCTATTCTATGCTCTCTGGGCACATATTCTTACTTGGTCAAATGAATGTGCTGGCCCCATTGCTTGCATTGTAACCATTGGGTATATAAGTCCTTCTCCTAACAAGCAGTCTGCTCCAATATCTAACCCCGTCCAGGTGTTTCTCTCTGCTTGCTGCTTACACATCCCGGTATAGAGCTTCCCACTGGATGAAAGTGGGCCCTGGAAGGACTGCCCTTGTTAGGTCCCTCCAATCCTTTGGAGTGTTTACCCTAATGGCTAGACTGTTAAGGAGTGTTTTTGTCCACAGGGAGTGTGGTCCATCCTCCCTAATGGCTGCCCTTAAGTCCTTTAAGTCCTTGGACTCATACTAGTACCACATTTGTGGGCACTCTGGAGTTGGTATGACATTGACTGGGTATGCCTGTGGCCCATAACTGCCTATGCCTATGTGCTGTCCTGTCCAAGGCCTTGTGCTTGCCAGGGAAAGTTGACCTTGGCTCAGGTAGAGCCCGCCCCTTGAGCATACTTCCTGGGGGTGTGCTTCCACAGGAAGCTCCTCCCTCATTTCTGGTGCCAGGGGAAGTCCCCCTCCTTTGGGTCTGGCTTCCGTCCTAAGCCCCTCCCCTTGAGGTCTGACTTCATCATGAAGTTCCTCCTTCCGGGGTCCAGCTGTAGATGGAAGCCCCTCCCTTCTTGGGGGTCTCACCTCCCTCATTTGAATAATAACTTTCCTTTAGCTCTTGAAGTACCTCCACTGTATCCAGCGCCATGTTGGCCTGCACCATGTCTCTCATTGGCGCTTTCCTGCCGTTTTTCATGGCTCCATCTAAGTGCCGCAAGCCCTCTAAATAATGCCGGCGACACATTACTATTTCCTCTGCACACAGCTGCTCTAGCTGCTTCATTAACCTCTTCCCATACCTCCATTTTCTCTAAATCCTCTGCGGCTAGCGATGGTGCTATTGCTAGTACCTCTTTCCAAAACTTTCGTGCTTCCTTTTTATTCACCTTCTGTTCACCTTGTTTTAATTGGGCTTTTAGGATTTTCCATAGCTCTTTCGAGATTTTACTTTTGTTGCTTCCCATGGCTATCGCTTTTCTTTAACTCACAGGAGGTACACTACGGTTCTTGATTTCTCCTATTTTCCTCCCTTCCTTGGCAGGCCCTTTTCCTGCCTTTCCTTAGAGTCCTTTGCTCCTTTTCTTTGTGGCAGGCTCCTTTCTTGCCTTTCCTTGGTGCCCTTTGGCCCCTTCACAGACCTTTCTCTGGCCCTTTCTAACAGAAACTCTTGGCCTCCTTTTCACATTAGGCTCTGGCCCTGCTAAGCCGCTTTTCACTTTTCTATATCTTCCTGTTGCCAGGAGGTTCCATTCTTTATGCTCTCCCGTGTCTCTCTGGTGGTCTTTCCTAAGTGTATGCCTCCCCTATGCACCTGCGCAGATTGGTCCCCAGACTTAGGGTCCCTGCCTAGGGCTGCATACACCTATGCTTGACCACATGCTCTCCCAAAATGGCGCTTATTTCTGTTGCTGCGGACGGACCCATTGGCCTTCTGTCCATTGATCAGAGTCCCTGCTCGTCATCCTCACAGCCTCAGCCTCCTGTTCAGCTTTCTGTGAAGCACAGCTATTTTTACTTCTCCTCTAAGCACCCTTCTCGGCAGAGGGTTTTCTGCTTTTCCTTTCTGTTCCCCGTTTGGGATGGGGTTTCTCCTTTTCCGGGGTCCCCTCTCAGGATGAGGGTCTTTATTCACACTCCATGTGGGTCCCCCGCTTCCATGTGAGGTCCCTGTTCATGTGCCAACTATGTTGGGCCCCATGTTGGGCGCCAACTATGTTGGGCCCCATGTTGGGCGCCAACTATGTTGGGCCCCATGTTGGGCGCCAACTCTATGTGGGGCACGTGCCTCCCAGTCCGGCCTGGAGTTTTGGATGGGCTGTGCCGCTGTGCACACAGATACTAAACACAATTCATTTGGGACGCTCAGGTGAGGGCTGCAGACTCCCTCGGGACCCCAGTGGAGGTGGGAGAAAGGAAAAGCCTCAGGTGCTTTTGCCTTCCAGGAGCAAACACCTGTGTTGGTCATCTCGGTGGTCACAAGGGGACAGCTGTTGCTTTGTCGGTGGTCAGATGGAGAGCAGGTTCTTTTCCTTGTTGATGATTGCGATGGGAGAGCATTTTTTCCTCATCAAAGGTCGGGGGAGAGCAGCGGGAGAGGCATTTCCTTATTGGTGGTCTGGGCAGGAACGGGCGAGAAGGTGCAGAAAGGGTGCCAAAAAGGCCTAAAAAGGCCTAAAAAGGTCGAGCTGCTGCAGCGCAGCTCTTTATGTAGCTCGCCCATGGAATGGCCTGAGCCAATCAGCTTTCAGTCTAATTGTCCAATCAGGAAGGGTTTTGTACAAACGTGCAACCAAGTTACTTTCATTTTCCCTAGATTTCTAACTTGCAAACCAGATATTCAAATGCTGTTTTCCCAGTTTGGGAGTTTTTGCCAATTTCCTCTCAATTTTTCCCTACAAACATTAGTGTGCAAAAACATATCTCTCTGGTATGCTGAATTCATTTGCTTTGGAGCATAAGAGAGGAATAGCTGTATCATATAGTAGAAATGATTTTGGGGTTTTTTTGAGAGATGTCCATATTATTCTCTCTCATGACTGTACTAATTTTCAGTATGGTCAACGGCATAGAAGAGGTGAATGTCTTGATTGGAGGTAAGGGTTCAAGATGCAGGGGATGTGGGTTGCAATGTTGGCTCTGAAGCCAGTGTTTTAGGTCTTCTTGGTCAGTGGACTGAATCACCAAGGCCAAGATCTCTTAGCTCTAGAAGAGGTACAATTTTACCTTAGGCATAAGGTTATTATATGTGTGAAAATTCCTTGTAATTGTGAACTTCTCAATGAGCATGAACAATCGTTAAATAAGTCTTAATAAGATAATTTTCTTATGAAAGTAGTTTAACAATAACTTCTCCAGTCAATTTTGAAGAAACATGGTACTGACTTTACAAATTAAATCTTTGTTTAAACATTATGTATTGATTCAATACACATATGATTGCAGTAACAATTGAATTTTCTCAATGACTATCTCCTCTCATTCAGGTCTGCATTTTGTGGTCATCCTATGCTTTGGGGCTCATGATTTCTTTACCTCTCATGCTCTATTATATCGACAACTATATTTCTTTCTATAATTTCCTTTCCTTATCATGCATGATATCATATTTTAATTCTTACAATGACAGGTGAAAAACAACAGAAGTAGCTTGTTCTAAGGTGACTTGGGAGTGGGGCAGGCAGTTCTCCCATCCTCCCTACTCAGTTCTCTGAGGTTGGAATTTCCTACATTTTTGCTGGGCAAATTTCACCTCTTCAGTTACAGGGAGAGGAAAACTATATCCTTCAATTCCTCTCTGAGCACCTTGGGTCTTATCTTTGGAATTAAATTAAGAGCTTAAGTTTAATTGGAATCCTGTGGTTTTCTGAGGAGTCATTTGGGTACAAATTCACACTGACTAGCACTTAGTGGTTTGTTTTGTTTGCTAAAATTCTTGTTACTGATGGGTGCTGTTCAGTCAGATCTGATTCATAGTGACCCTATATAACAGAGTGAAACACTACCTGACACTGCCATGTGCATGATGCTTTTACATTTGAGCCCATTGTTGCAGTCACTATGTTTCTTATTATTGAGTGTTGCCACATTAGCAAAAGGAGGTCCCGGGGTTTTACTCTGTTCTGATCATTTATGTTGACTCCACTTGGAGAAGGCAGCTCTTCCCCAATCTTGTCTTGAATGCCTTCCAGCTTGGGGACACTCAATTTCCAGCACTATATTTGACAGTGCTTCCCTGCCATGGGATTTTCAATGGCTGATTGTTTTAGGAGTGGGCTGCCAAGTCCTTTTTCCTAGTATGTCTTAGTCTGGAAGCTCAGCCAAAACCTCTCCACCATGAGTGGTCCTGCTGGCATCTGATGTACTGGTGGCATAGTTTTCAGCATCACAGCAACACACAATCCACCACAGCGTGACAGGCTGACAGACCCTTAGGGGTCAGGAAGCTGAAGTGAAGACATATGAGTTATCATGGGCATGAGAAGATCTCCTTCAAATCATCCTTCAACCTATGAGCTTTGTGACTCCAACAGGTTTCCCATTCTCCCAGAATCTGTCTCCTTTTCCATATTTGAAAATTAAAAAAGTATATCTTCAACTTTTTTATTATTTAATATTAAAAGATGTGCAACTTTCTTTAGCTACTCACTTGACATACCTTTGGCCATTGAGTATATATTAGTCATATTAAGTATGTCATGTTTTTTGTAGATATAATATTAGTAGAGTACATTAAAGTAGTTGAAAGGGTCCTATTATTTAGACTGTTTGCTCATGTTTATGTAGAAACACAACATTTTTTATAAAAAGTTATAGAATATACAGAAGGTCTCAATACCATAAATTTTTAATTGGTCTGTAGCTTGCTGGTTCCTGATTTGGCAATAGGGACCTTTTGCTTCAGAAATTAGAGATGTTTCTTTTAATTGTTAAGGAACTAGAAGGAGAGAATGGCCTGTGTTTCAGTTCTCATGGGCACAAATAACTTCACCCTTAGCAATTAATGAGGAATTTAAACAAACAATGACTTCATTTCTTTCCTGTTCTTATTGGATCCATGCATTTAAGAAAACTCCAATCAGTCTCACTGATCTGCTGCAGATTTAAGATAACAAGGATTCAAGTGATCACACCTGACAACCTATAGTCTTTGTGAATATTATTTGGAAATTACTAAATAAATGGACTGCTACAGCCTTCATCAAGCAATGATGGCAATTGCTTAAGTGGAAAAAACCTTATTCCTCAGGGAACGGATAATAAAAATAATTAAAAATGAGGTTCTGAGCAATAAATTACATAGCATAAATTAGACAATTAATATGATCCTTTAGTAGCTAAAAAAGGGAATTGATAGAAACCACCAATGAGGAAACCTACAGAGCAGACATGATAGGTAAAAATCTTTTTGTCAAAGTTCTCACACATCCTTATACATCTGAAGGAAACTATGCACAAAGAAGTAATGAAAATCAAAATGTAATATGAGAAATAGTTGAGAATACCAATAAAAAGAAATTAAAAAGGGAAGCACATAGAAATTCTGCAGCTAGAAATAGCATAGGTGAAAAATTTCACCTGTTGAGTCCAACGGGAGACTTGAGCAAGTGAGTTGCCCATTTGAGTGTCCACAGTTCACAAAAATGCCTGCCGCATAACTGAGGTATGGGGAATGTTAGCTTCTACACGAAATGTCAAATTTACTGAGATTTTTTCAGACACTTTTTTGCCAATCACTCCATGGGATGCTGCAAGTGAACAGTTAATTCTGGAGTCATAAAATAGTTTCTTCAGACTGATGATACAAGATCAATTGTTATTTTTGTGATTCCTAAATACCCTAATCTACCATCTTTGTAACATTGCCATATTATTAGTATTTAATTCTATGACAATATTTGAATTTCATTTGATGTCATGGAATATTTTTCCATTTATTTAACATTTCTTTTTTTTAGTATTTTAAAAAATAAAAATATTTTAGTATTTATTTTATTTCCTTAACATTGTTGTCCATAGTCTAACTCAATTATGATAGGATATTAATGTGTCTTAATGGCCAAGTCTGCAAATTCATTTCAAAATATGGAAATATTAATAGCAGTTTATGAGTGCATTGCTAAATTTGATCTAAGTGTTAAGAGTAATTTTAACTTGATCAACTTAGAACTGACATGTAATTGATATTTCCAAGAAAGATGACTGCCTTTGTCCTGAGAATGCACAGGTTTCAGGGTTTGATTTATTTCAATGGTGTTGATCACATAACATTAGCCATTCCATAGGTCATCTGGAAGTTATAAGAGTACTATTAGTTAAATACTGGCCTAGAAACTGGCTACAAAAGTAGTATTTTTAAGTTAATAAACTTATTTGTTTGATACATAAGTTGCAATCTTATTGTCAGTTTGTCTCACATCATCTTCTAAATCTTAAACCTTAGCCTTCATACACATTAGTCCTACTTTCTCCATTATCCCATTTGGGAAATTGATGGGTCATGTCTATGCCTTGATTTGGTGTCTCTTCAGTTTGTATACTTCTATGCATTGCTGTTCTTATTCCCTATACCAATATCCCTGCTGCCTCCCATCTGGATTAAAGTAGTGTTGGCCCATTAATGTCTTGTAAACTCATTTTCATTACTTGCGATTCTTTCTAGTTCATTACGATACTAGCTTTTGCAGAATTTCAACCTCATAATGAGTCTTTCGGCACTATTTCTTTCGTGTAAATTTTAGATAGTAGAGAACTGAAACATTTGATTCAGGCTTATACCATCTATCATGACATGGCCCTCTTTTTGCTATTTTTCATTCATAAAAATTATGTTTATTTACAAAAAAGAAACTGTCTAGTTGTTAATGGCTTACATAAATACTGGGTTTATTTACCTCAAAAACAAAGAGCATCATGGTGGGTGAGTCTAGGGATAGTATAGAACCTCTATGAGTCAGAGTTTCAAGTACTTTCTGTTATATTTCACCAGGTTTGCAACTGACACCTTTATTTTTATAATTAAGCCTTTGTGCCCCATGATGATATCTGCCCTAATCCTCTTTCATATTCTGTTATAGAAAGAAAGAGAAAATATAAGAATGGGCATCAGTAAAATTCTGTTTATATACTTTTTGGAAAGACATATGCTGCATGACACATCTAGCTACAAAGTCTCATGAATGGAAAGCTTAGACAAGAAAGTAGTAAGGGATAGGAAGTAAAGTTTGGGTCAAAGTTCTACAGTTGCCCCATGCCATACAGTAGATTCTTCTAATTTTGTACTCTCCAGGTTTTATGTTGGCTGACTTTATATTATTGTGTTAGTTTGGATTCACTGAAGTTGGATATGCTGGATTATAGGTAATTTGACAGATAACAGAATCAAAGTCATTCCTAGGAAAACACAGTACATAGAGTAGTTATAAAAATTTGGTAACAACTGCACTTGATTGGTTTGCTGCTGGGACAGAGACGACAAGCACCTGTGTGAGATATGTGTTAAAACGATAATATAATTATGACCTGGAATCATTCATTCTTAGTTGGGGGAAGGAGAGGAAAGCATAAAAAAGCCAATCTTCACCAAATTGCTGAAACAGACAGTAGATTGAAGGGTAACAATTAGCTGAACAGGGAGGGTGATGCTGTAACTTAATTGTTGGTTGAGGGATATTTATGAAGGAAGAAAAGCAAGTGGTGTCGCTACAACCTACATAAGAATCTCTGTCAAAGAAAGTAGAAAATAATAGATGTCAAAGAAAGTAGAGAAGGAGGTTGAAAAAGGAGGCTCCCTCTGCCTGGGTTCTCTTCACTTCTACATTCACCAAGTGATTGATTTTCACCCACAGGAAAAGAAAGTCTCACTCCAGAGAGATTCTGAGCCTGAGAAGCATTTTACTCGGGGACCTTGGGTATTAAATCAAAAAGGAATGATGTGGAGTGTTGAAAAGTAAGGTTTGGTAATATTCCTATTGCTATATCCAGAGGCACAGCACTTTTGTTCTTCATGCTGCCTGAAATTCAATAGTCAGATATATCTCTGTTAGAATAAAGGACTATTGAGTACAGACCTCTCATTTGGCTAACTTAATAGTAATTTCATTCTACATGTCCTACGGAGTAAATAAAAGAATAACATCCTTGTGAAACATAGCATCATGGAAGTACAGATGTCCTGGATTGAAGAAAACACAATAAACATTTTCAGAGAAATATACCATGTTGTATTTGAAGGATTATGATTGAGAACAGCTCCAGAATTCTCAAGAATAACTAAATCTTTGATTCTTATAGAAAAGGTATTTCTATGCCACATGTTTTCCTAAAATGTTATGCCCCTTTCCCCCTTTCTCAGAAAAGTGCTGGAGGATGTGCTCCAGCCAAATATCAGAGAGGCAGAGTGCCTCATAGGCTCCAGGAGGTGGGAGAGCTCATGGGGGAGAATGAGAGTGTCAGGGAGGCTGCTGGGCACCAGGCCTAGAAAACACCCACTGCAGAATGGACCGGGGGGATGATGCAGGTTTGAGGGGAGAACCAGGAAGAAAAGAGAACTGATTGATGTTTGAAGGGTTCCCAGAAACTGGGCCTTTATTTCTAAAAGTTTGAAATAACTACGCGAGGTTCTGGAAACATTTCTAACTCAAGGCATGGAAAATGATGAACTGCTATGGAGGAACAGGGTTATGTTCAAATGAGTACCAACCATGAAGCTTCATCATAGTATTCTTATCAGGGAATAATATTAATGTAGTCAAATGGTATAAACAATAGATAGCGATGAAACCAAAAACTGTACTCTACTATGTTCTGGTAAATGGAGTGAGAAGAATGTTTGAGTATCTGTTTACATATAATGGATTGAGACAGCAGTGAAACCTTTTGTCTCCTCATGCCAGGAAATCATTAAGTATTTGTCTAACAATACATAAATAAAAACAGCAACTCCTTATTTAGAAATACGATGTAAATTTCAGAATACACTGGTAGATTTCTCAGTGGCTGCATTTGTGATATGAGACTGTGAGGGGAACATCACTGCACATTGCTCCCTCACATACAAAACACAAATGTTTAAGTAGATTTATTATGATTTCTTTTAACCTCACATATCATTTTCAAATAAATTTAATATTTGATTCCTCTTTTTCTTTCAGCAAGAAACTTAAATTATTGACTTACTTATGTTTATTTTTTGAGCCATGTAATTGTTAGTCATCATATAAGCTGGTGTATAAGCACATGCCAACCTGCCATTATACCTATTTTTCAGGTGAATGATATGCTTCTTTATTATGGAGACTCTATATGTCTGTGTGGGCTGAGATTTAGTTCAGTTGGTAGAATGCTGCTCTGCCGTGTCTGAGGTCTCAAGTTCAATTCCTAGCACCGCAAAAATGGGAGAAGGACAAGGCAATCCACTCCTGAGGCAATCCGGAAACAATCAGCCATTGAAAATCCTATAAGGGTCTTATGAGTTGGACATGACTTGACAGCACCTAACAACAACAACAAGAACATATGTCTGTGTACCTTGGGACATAGAATTTATATTTGTAGTGCTGTTGGGACACCTACATCATGCTCCATGAAGCACTGAATTGCTGTGACAAACATGCTATTTTTCCCTTATTGCATCATTTCTTACCTGTGTCTTACCAGCCAAAGTTCAGGAATAGATTGAGAGTGTGACTGGAAGACACCAGAGCCCCTGCATGCAGGGCAGGAGCTGCATGCCCTACATGGATGCTGTGTTGCATGAGATCTAGAGGTCCTTTAATCTCAGCCCCAACAGCCTGCCTCATGCAGTGACCTGTGACATTAAATTCAGAAACTACCTCATTCCAGAGGTAAGCTTCTTTCTTCTATGCTGCATTCAGTGTAATTTTGATGTTTCCAAATCCACAGTATGTTTCCTGTCCCCTAAAAACAGGGAAGGAGAAAAGTACAAAAGCCTAGGACTACAAATCTTTGTAACAACTTTAAGTCTAGGACTGTAACTCTTTGTAAGGGCTTTTTGGTATCTCACAGCGAGAGCCTTCCCAATTCCCTCTGCCTCTTTCATATTGTTTTGTCTCCCCTTAGGTGTATACATATCCAAAGGAATGTTAAAGATTCAGTTTGTCAATTCCCCCAAAATATACTCTAGTGGAATTTTTAGCAGGATGACAGCAAACCAACAGATAAATTTGGAAAGACTTAATATCTGATCTAAAGATTCTTTCAATTCATGAATATGGTCATCTTCCCAATTTACTTGACTGTGTTTAATTTTCTCGGTCATTTGTTTTTCAGTTCAGTTGCTTATATACCTTTTATTAGCTTTTTCCTGGATAATGAATATTTTGTTTGAGGTTACAAATTTTTAAAATGTCTTCATTTATTTGACCTGGTATATGGAAATATTAATGATTTTATCATTTTGATGGCTTTATATTTAGTATCCTTGAAAAATTTACTACTAATTGTCCATTGGTTTAACTGTATGTTCGTTTGGAATTTCAATAGTCATTATCCTGTTCTCTGAGGTAATAGTTTCTCATTTTCCAGTTTTTGTGCCCTTAATTTTTCTTTTTTCATTTTTCCTCCTTTTCCCTTCTTATCTTTTTTCCTTTCTTCCTTCCCTCCTTTTTTTACTTTTTTTTATTTTGTTTTGTTTTTGATACAGATTCTCACTGTGTACCCCAGGCTAGCATGGAAGTGACTATGTAGCCCAGACTGGCCTCAAACCCATGCCAATCTTCCTGCCTCAGCCTCCTAAGTGCTGGGATTACAGGCGTACACATGTGTGCCCAGCAGCAAGGGATTATTTCTAATTCTATTTACAGTTCCACTGGTTTGTAAATCTGTTTTAATGCCACTAATATGCTGAGTTTATTATTATTATATGATAATTGTAAAAATATTTTGTTACTTTATGACATTTTCATACATGTATATAAGGGACTTTGTCATGTCTATCACTCATATTGCACACAATTGTCCCCCCTACCTCCTTTTTGTTCTCTTTTTTCCTATTTGCTAATATTCCCCCTTCTTCTTCATGTTCCCTTTAATTCCATACATGTAAGAAAATATGAGACACTTATCCGAGTGTGCATTATTTCACTTAACATGATGAACTCCAGTTCTATCTATTTTTGTGCAAACAACATAATTTCTTTCTTGTTTATAGATGAATAAAATTCCATTGCATACATATGCCACAGTTCTTTATACACTCACCTACTGGTGGGCACCTGGGATGATTCCACAACTTGACTATTGTGTGTATTGCAGTGATAAACATGAGTATCCAAGTATCCTATAGTAAGCTATTTTTAATTAGTAATTTTTAAAGATAGTGTACAGTGTACGTTATACATTGCTCACATTCACTTTCCTATTATCCTCTCATTTCCCTTTTTCCCCTCTCAGTGGTCTATTTTCTCCCCCAGAATAGTACCCCTTCAGCCCTTTGGGTTTCATACGTATATGTGCATTTTTAATTTAGAATCAGTATGTGGAAGAGAACATGTGATATTCGTCTTTTTCCCCACAATTACCCTATCTCCTTGCCTGATACATTTAGACTTATTCCTCCCCCAAGTAGTGCCCATTTTACTTACATGCATACATATGCATATCTATATATCTATATATCTATATATCTTTATCTATATATGTATCTATATATCTATATGTATAATGCATGTACCCCCAGGTGCCTGTCAGTTTGCTGTGCTGTGTGGGCTTACTTGTTCCTGTGGTCCTGAAGTGTATGCCACCAGTATTACACATACTAGCAGGGTCACTCATGGTGGACATGTTTCAGCTGAGTTTCTAGGCTAAGACAGGCTAGGGAGAAGGACATGGCAGCTTACTCCCAAAACAATTAGCCATTGAAAACTGCATGAATAGCAGAGAAACACTGTCAGATATAGTGCCAGAAAATGAGCCCCCCAGGTTAGAAGGCACTCAAAAAATAACGAGGGGAGAGTTGCCTCCTCAAAGTAGAGTCTACTTTAATGGCAGAAATGGAGTAAAGCCCCAGGAACCTCCATTTGCTGTTGTGAGATGACTCAAAACAAGAATGAACAACTGTAAACATTCATTAATAATTGGAATGTGGAATGTACATAGAATGAATCTAAGGAAATTAAAACTTGTCAGAAGGGAAATGGAGTGCATAAACATTGACATTCTAGACATCAGGGAGGTAGAATGGGCTGGCATAGGCCATTTTGAATCAGATAATCATATGGTTTACTATGCTAGGAATGATAGCTTTAAGAGAAATGAGGTTGCATTCATCCTCAAAAAGACATCTCAAGATCTGTCCTGAAGTACAATGCTGTCAGTGATAGAACAATATCCATATGCCTACAAGGAAGGCCAGTAATATGACTATTGTTCAAATTTACACGCCCACCACTAAGGCTACAAATGCAGAAATGGAAGATTTTTACCAGCATCTACCATCACATCCAACATGCAATCAGGATGTACTGATAATTACTGGTGACTGGAATGCAAAAATTGAAAAATATGGCCTTGGTGACAGGAATGATGCTGGAGATTGCATGATAGAATTTTGTCAGACTTTTGATGATCTCAGTGGAGTATTACTCAGGGAGAATTTTCTTCCTGATCTTATTTTACAGTGTGACCTGAGAGGGGGCTGGTGCCTAGGTGCCTTTGTCTGGGGCCTGGACTGTCCACTGGCCTAGGTGACTATTCAGGATGTACGTGACTTATCAGCTATGTTAGTCATCCTTTGACGCACTGAGGTCTGTCTCAGTCCCTGTGTCCAGCATCTAGGCTCAAGGAGCCCATGGAGCTTGTCTCCCTTATCTTTAGACCCTCCTCTTGTCTCCAAGCTCTCCTTCCTTTTCCTCAGTTCCCCAGACATGCTCCTTATAGAGCATTTTTGAAAAATGGTTATTTACATTTACTTGAAAATTCATTTACATGTGAGTTGTTTTACTTTGGCTCACTCTGAAACTTGACTGTATTATAATTTTCAGATTGGTTATATAAAATAAGCATCATTTAAGTTACTCTCATTAAATTGTAATTTCTAGTTAATTTAAATTGAAAACTTAATTTTGTGAACCTGTGCACACCCCGTAAGGAAGACCAGTTGAGCCAGGAGAATCAATTGAAATATCCAGACACGCTTCATGCTTCCCTCCTACAGTGCTCTTTCTACCACGGTGGTAAGAGAGAGCAGAAGGTCCTGCTGGGCCATTGTCCATGGCCCTTGACTTATAGAAATGCTAGTGTTGGGGACAGAGTGGTGGCAAGGTATGTGGAGGGCAGGAGGCTAAATAGGGCAGGGATGGTGCCTCAGGTGTCCACAGCACCAGCCTGGGGTGCTCCTGGTCTCCTCTCTCACTGATCATTTCCTGGACTGAACTTCCCTTCCTGTTTATGATTGTTGGCCTTCTACACTTATGAAGGCTGGGGACAGGGACTGACCCCTGGCATACCAGTATAGGAAGCCTCTGAGGCAGCTGAGCTGGACCAAGGTCCATGCTAAGTTGTGATACAAGTGGCTGATTTCAGGGGAAACTGTGGTGCTCGTGTCTTCTGCAAGCCTACAGGGTCTCTGTCATGTCTGTCCAGCAGCAACAGTTGATGGATGAAAAAAGATTACTCCCCAACAAGAGTCAGTGTGAGAGGGACGGAGGGGGTCTGGTGTTCTTCAGCAACACTGTAGCCCAGATGAAGGTCTCAAGCTCATTTTTATTAGGCTCTTTACTGTAAAATCAAGCATTCTTAGGAGTCAGGGAAACAGAATATTAGAAAAAACTTTTTTTTTAAAAAAAAGCATCCATGTTGTATTAAAAAAGGGGAGGATAGGTAATTATGGATGTCATTGTGTCCTGTCTCTGGCATGTAATCAGAGTCTGACCTTTGTAATCAGAGTCTGCCCTAAAGGTCTGGGAAATGGTAGAAAGCAGGAAATTGCTCAGCTAATTAGCTTCAGGGGGAAAGATAGGGACCAGATAGTTTTGTGTCCTGAAGCCAGTGAAGCCTAGGTGCCTTTGTCTGGGGCCTGGACTGTCCACTGGCCTAGGTGACTATTCAGGATGTACGTGACTTATTAGCTATGTTAGTCATCCTTTGACGCACTGAGGTCTGTCTCAGTCCCTGTGTCCAGCATCTAGGCTCAAGGAGCCCATGGAGCTACCCAGGGTACTTTAGCCTAACTCAGAGACCCTCTCACAGCATTTAGCCTGCATACTTTGGTCATCTGTCCCTTCCTTCTCTTCATTGCTGTCCTTTTCATCTGCCCAGTGTCATTTTATATTTTTAAAATTTCATTACTTAGAGCTGAACCCAGGGCCTCACACATACGTTTTGCATGTGCTCTACCACTGACAGACATCTGAGCCCCTTTTTTATTTTTATATTGAGACAAGATCTAAGTGACTCAGGCTGCCTTTGGCCTCAAACCTGTGATCCTCCTGTCTCTGCCTCTCAAGTTACTGGGATTTCAGGTGTGTGCCTCCATGCCCAGCTTATTTTCTCATCCTTTTCCCTCCTGTCTTTTGTCACTCTCCCATTCCTTCTTTCATTTTACTGACATGTACTGAGAACTTGACTTCTGGAAGTTTTTTTGGGCCTCATGGTGAGGTCAGAACCAGACCCCAAGATTGGTGGACATATCACTCTCTGGAGGTTCTTATTCAGACTGGGTCCGGCTTCCCCATGGTGGGTCATCAGTCCCCTTAAATGGGCACAGGTCGGGGCACATCCCACTGAGTGCCTTCTCCTTCCTAGCACTGTGGATCACAGCTCTGAAATGTGACACATCAGCATTCATCAGTTGCCAGTCTCCCATGGCCAGCAGGAACAGACAATGTGACAGACTGGATACTATCACCTGGAGAGCAGAGTTAGGACAGCTTCGTGGAGGTGTGCCGGGTTGCCATCTGTTTTCTTCCTGGGGCAGCTACACCTCCAGAACCTCTGAATAATCCTTGGCTTTGTCTGGTACCTCATTGGACTGTGATCTGTGCATGGGTCAGAGCCCCTCTTTGAGAATAGCTGTTTGGGTTCAACTGTGTTAGCGTCTGGTGCAGTGCTGAGCCCCCAGGTATCCCAGCCCTTGTCCTTGACCCTTTTATGTGCAGAATAGAAGGAGGATGACAGGAGTCCAGGGCAGAGTTAGTGTGTTAGAACCCAAGGCTCCAGAGGGCAATCTGATATTCCATCTTTGAAATGACTCTGCTGTCATTTTTCAATTTAATCCATAATGTCTTAGTTACTTTTGCATGGCTGATAGCATGCCTGACATAAAGAACTTGCAGAGACAAAGGATTTATTTTAGCTCATGGTTTCATACTTTAGTCCAAAGTCCTTGGCTCTGTTGATGGAGAGCCCATGAAAAGGAAGAAATCATGGTGGTGGTAGTGTTTGGAGGATGAGGTGGCTGCTCTCATGGCAGAGAGGTAGTACAATGGAGGCCACAAGGGATCTTGGGAAGGTATGCCTTTCAAATACATGCCTCTAGTAACCTAATTCTTGTAACCAAGCAGCACTTTCTACAGTTCCTACCACTTCCCAATAGTCTCTTTAAAATTTCAATCTACTAATGATTACAACCATGATTAGATTTGATCCATCATAATGTAATCATCTCTGGAAGTGCCCTCTGGTATGCTTTAATAATCTTTAGGCATCTCCAAATCCATTCAAGTTGACAATCAAGATTAGCCATCACACTTAGGAATGAGGTGCTCCTGACAGTGTGTAAAAACAAACAGAAATGAGTCAGATGTCATGGCTTACATGAGACATAGACATCATCAGCTATTTCAAAATTTGAATACTTTTTTCATCACATCAATGCACATATCCTCCTTAATTGTCTATAAATTTATCTATTTGAACTTGAAATTAATAATTTACAAACTCATCACCATTTTCAGTAACTCAAAACTCTTTCAATGATCCTAGTGTAATTGTTTATAAAGATTGTTTCCAGTGCTGAGTACATAGAAAAGAAATACTGCTGACAGGTCAGACTCCCACAAATCACAGATGCATCCTTGGCTTGCTCACCACCAATGAGCATCTCACCAATCCAAGAGAAGACTTAGGCCTCTGGCTCTGTACTCATAATCTTTCAGAGGTGGAGTTTATGTCCACCAGGCACCCTCCATCCCACCATGCTCTAGTGCCTCAGAAGATGGGTGCCCTCCTCCAGCCCAACATCAAGTTCCTCAAGAGGACTTGGGCCATTTTCACTCATGGCTGGATACCAAGACATGTGGACATTGAAAGAGACTCCTGTGGTTTCATAGAGACCATAGTCACACACAATGTGGCAAGGAAAGTTTGTACATGTATGTGTAAGTGCAGGTGAATTTCTGAGAGGTATGAGTCTGGGTGTGTGCAGGTGTAAGGACATGAATGTGTATGCGACATTGTGGTATGAAGTGAGTCTGTGTATATGTGTGTTGTTATATGTGCACTTGTGTGTGTGTTTAAATTCATCTCAAACTTTATCCAATGGAAGGCCAGGTTCCATTAGTATTATAGTCTCTTCCTTCTTCCATGGTCCCCACTTGAGTGTAAGTCCCCTTATGGAAAGCCCTTCAGATGTTGGGAGAGAATTCTTTGCTTCAGGGTGGGGAAATAAAAATGAATGTACAACAGTTATAAAAGCGGGATTGTGGCCATGATCACAGGAGGTCATACAGGGGCCATTATCTATGAAGGCAAATCCCAGGACACACAGAATGTGGCAAAGGCTCCAAAAGATACAGAAGAGAGTCTGCTGGTCATGAGTCCCTAGGGAGAATAAGATTCTAGTGTTCCATAGCTCATAGTTCTCTCCCTTGGTAGCTACTGAGATAGGGAGGCTGTGAGCTTCCTTAGAACACACAGAAGCCTTAGTGGGCATTTCTCATACTTATAAAGTCACTGTATAGAGACTGTCCCAGGCAGAGGATTCAGACGTCTTCTAAAACCTTGATCTACCTCACTCAGTCATGAGGTAACATCCCAACAGCTCCTGAGCACACCCCGTCTGCATCCTGTTGGGACATCTCTGTGCTGGCGTATTTTTCTGAGGTGAGACGTGATTGAACAGCCTCACAGGACCAAGTTGTAACAATCATGCCACGTGAAATAGAGATAGAGTGGAGTGATGCACATAAAAGCCACAGAAAACCAGGCACTGCCTTCCAAGACCCTCTTCCCAGTGGACATTCTTCATCTTGTGACATCATGACACAAACTGAGCATGGACCCCCCTTCCTGTCCAAATTTTTTCCATAGAGCTGCAATATGACTTTACCTGGGCATTATTCAGTGCTCATATTGTCATGACTGTTGTTGTTAGGTGATGTTGAATTGCATCTGACTCATAGCAACCCTACATAAAACAGAATGAAATACTCCCTGACTCTTCTCCAGGGATTGGTCCCTCCTGACTACATGTCCAAAATACATAAGACACAGTCTAGCCATCTTAGCTTCCAAGGAGCACTGTGATTGCACTTCTTCTAGGATAGACCTCTTCATTCTTTTGGAAGTCCATGGTATATTCAAATTTGTCTCCAGTACCATAATTCAAAAGCATTAATTCTTCTTCTATCTTCTTATTCAATGCCTAGGTTTCACAACCATATGATGCTACTGCAAATATCGTGGCATGGGTCAGGTGCACCTTCGTCTTCAGTGGGACATCTTTACTTTTCAACAATTTAAAGAGGTCTTTTGCAACAGCTTTTCCCAATGCAATGCATCTTTTGACTTTTTGACTGGTGTTTCTGTGGGTATTGATTGTAGAACCAGCAAGGCGAAATCTTGGATAATCCCAATCTTTTCTCTGTTTATCATGAAGTTGCGTACTGACCCAGTTGTAAGATCTTTTGTTTTGCTGATATTGAGGTACAATCCATACAGAAGGCTGTGTTCTTTTATCTTCATCAGTAAATGTTTCAAATCCCCGTCATCTTCAGTGAACAGAGTTATGCTATCAGCATAACACGTTTTTTTATTAGAAATTTTTAATGTACAACTCAATATGTTTCACTCTGACAGGCATTTCATTGTGACATTTCCATGTATGCATTTCACTGTACATTTCACAGATAACATCTGTCTTACCCTCTTGTGTCCTTCCTCCCCCTCTCCCCCCTCACCAATGGCCACTCTTTTACTTGCATGTCTTTTGTGGGAATATTTTACTGTATACCTTTGCATCCCAATTATGATTTAAGTCCACACTTTTTTCTGTAGTGATCTATATGTTTACATTTTCAGTAGTATTACATGAATAATCTAGCCCATTTGCATTATTACCATCCTTTGGTATTATTGGTATTATTATAATTATTTCCCAAACTATTAAAGTTGGGCTGTTTATTTTGAGGTCACCCTCTCTCTCGTTCCTCATTCCTCCTCTCCGTCCTCCCACTCCTGTCTTCTCCCATCATTGCTTCCTTTTGCTAGATCCTTCCCTCCTTTGTGTTCCTTGATTTGTCCCTTCTCTGCTTAGTTTACATTAGCTTTTTATGATGTTCCAATTTCTGCATAGGATTTCTTCCATCTTTTAAATTTGATTCAGCTCCCACATATGAGTGAGAACATGTGGTATTTCTATTTGGGCTTGTGTTTGATCACTTAAGATAATTTTCTCCAATTCCATCCATTTTGCTGCAAATGACATTATTTCATTTTTTTGATTGCTGACTAGTATTCCATTGTACATATGTACTATAATTTTTTAAATCCATTCTTCTGTTGATGGCCACTTTGCTTGATTTCATATCCTTGCCATTGTGAAAAGTGCTGCATTGTATATGGAGATGCAGGTGTCTCTGTGGTATGATGACTCATCTCCCTTTGGTTATATTCCCAGTAGTGATATAGCCGAGTTATATGGTAGATCTACTTTTACTTTTCTAAGGTACCTCCATACTGATTTCCAAAGTGGTTGAACGAATTTACAGCTCCACCAGCAGTGTAAGAGGGTTCCCTTTTCTCCACAGCCTTGCCAGCATTTGTTGTTATTTGCTTTATAGATCTTGGCTGTTCTTACTGGAGTAAGGTAGAATCTCAGTGTTGTTTTGATTTGCATTTCTCTAATGGAGAGGGATATTGAACATTTTTTTCATGTGTTTCATGGCTTTATGAGCCTCTTCATTTGAGAACTGTCTGTTCAGTTCCTTTGCCCATTTGTGTGTTGGGTTATCTGTTTTCTTGGGTATTGCTTTCTTGAGTTCTTTATAAATTCTGGAAATTAGTCCTCTGTCCAATGTATAGGATGCAAAGATTTTTCTCATTCAGTGGGGATTTCCTTGATTCTGTTGATTGCTTCTTTGCTGTACAGAAGCTTTTTAATTTCATGTAATTCCATTTATCTTTTTTTTTTTTTAGTTTACTAACTCTACTTTTGTCATACATTGGCAACCTCTTTAATATCTAGAGACTAGATATTGTATTAGGACTCATTTGTCCAGTATGTACACAATATATACAGTACAGGAAAGTTAAATGAAATGCACATAACATATAGGGTAATGAGTAAGCTGAAAGTTTCTAGCACACACTAACTGGAATTCTATTCTTGTTGAGATTTCTTGAGAAATTGGAGTCCTACTAAGGAAATGGTTTCCTATGCTTATGTGTTAGAGCATATCGTCTATCCTTTCTTCTATTAATTTTAAGGTTTCTGGTTTTATGTCGAGGTCTTTTATCCATTTTGAATTAACTCTTGTGTATATTGAGAGATGCAAGTCAGTTTTCATTTTTTGCGAGTGGATATCCATGTTTCCCAGAACCATTTATTGAAGAGGCTATCATTTTTTCCAATTTACTTTGAGTCTTCCTCTAATGCTGATTACACATTCTTCTTGATAAAGTCCAGTTTCTCAGATTACATATGCTTATTTGCCATCTTCTTGAGTGAGGTGCCTGTACATATTTCTTTCCCATTATTTTCATCCAATTGACCAGTTCCTTGTTCAATTTAAGCATCCCATATACATTCAGAATAACCATCCTTTATTAAATATATCATTTATAAATATTTTCCCAGCCTCTAGCTTGTCCTCTCGTCCCTTTGGAAATGTCATTTGGATTATAGAAGCTTTTAGTTTTAATAAGGCCAACTAATCAGTTCCACATTTCAAGAATAATGCCTTCATTCATATGTCTGAAAAGCTATTGCCAGAGCAAGGTCATCTAGAGTTTCCCTGTGTTATCAGAAGTTATAGTTTTGTATTTTACATTTAGACCTATTACCTCTACCTCAACTTAATTAAGTCCATATATAATAAGCTAACAGCAAACATACTGAATGAGGAAAAGCTGAATGCTTTCTCTCTAAAATCTGGAACAAGAAAAAGATGCCCACTTTCACCACTTTTATTCAATATAGTTCTGGAAGTCCTACCCAGAGCAATCAGGGAAGAGAAAGAAATAAATGGGACCCAAACAGGGAAAGAGGAATCCAAATTGTCAGTTTTTGCAGATGACATATTTTATACAGAAAACTCAAAAACTCAATCAAAAGTTCTTAATCCTAATAAGTGAATTTAGTAAGATTATAGAATACAAAATCAACATTAAAATGGTTAAGTTCCTGTATGCCAATAGCAAATTTCTGAAATAAAAATTAAGAAAACAATACCATTTACAATAACTTCAAAAATATTGTTTACCTAGTGACATGGGTCAGGAGGCTGTCAGCTTTTGTGTTTGGCCCATAAAAGAATTTATTGTTGATACAGAAGTTATTATAGTAGAGAATAGAAGCAAGGTTTATTGTGAAAAATAGTACAACTTTGAGAAGGGAAGGTGGGCAATAGAAAAGAGCTATTGCACATATCTAAGATCAAATATGATATTTATAGTGAGCTTTGAGCCTTTGGGGGGAATAAGAAATACTTTACATCCTAGACTTTTGTTTTAAGTGGGTTAATAGATTTCAAGCATTTGAAAATAATGGGCTATAGGGTAGATGATTCAAAGGTTAAGAATTTAGGCAGTTATTGATCTCCATAAGGGCACAGAATCCATTGAACATCTTATTCAATTGCTGGGGGACATTCATTTCACATATATTTTCATCCACCATGGCTGAAGCAGGAGTCATTCTTAATCCTCTTTTTCCTACTTTTTTCCTGTTGATATCTAAGCAAACCTATATAAGAAAAATTACCTAGGAATAAACTAAACTAAAGAGGAGAAAGATCTCTATAGTTAAAATTATAAAACACTGATGCAATAAACTAAAGAGAACACAAAAAAGGGGCAATGCATCCTGTATTCATGGACTACAAGAATTGCTATATTTAAAATGTTCATACTACCCAAAGTGATCTACTTACCCAGTGCAACTCTAATCAAAATACCAATGACATTCTTCACAGAACTAACACTTATATGGAACCACAAGAAAATCCAAATATCCAAGTCCATCTGGAGCAAAGGGAACAAAACAGGGAGATTACTTTATCTGATTTCAAAACACACTTCAAAGCTACAGAAATCAAAATAGCATGGTATTCACATAAAAACAGACATACAGAGCAGAATAGAGATCCTAGAGGTAAACTCATGCATGTATAGACCCCTCCACCATTACGTGCTCTGTAAGTGATAACTGTCATGGAAATAATGGAAGAACTATATTGTGAGAAGAGAAAGCAAAGAAGAGCTCCAGTAACTAAGAAAGAGATAACTGAAAAACTATAGTGGATAAGTGGAAAGGCAACTCAAACAAAAGTACAAAACAATCCACACCTTTAACTCCAGGCTTCCTGGGTGGGAAACACAAGGTCACAAGCATAAAGTTAGCTGGCAAGTACAGTCAAACCCAATTATAATAGCAGACTGGCATTCCTAACTGCAGGGAAACCCCACAATTCTTGTTAAGCTTTACATCCAGCATTGGGATTTGGTCTGAAAGTGACTCTTTTGGTGTAACAAACTAGGTTTAGTGAAGACATTCATCATGTACCTCAGCATATTCTCAGGTGTCAAATTAGGAGCCATCTTGAAAATGGTTAGATGTTAGGGACTAAAGTACTCTTGTTATCAGAACACATGGAAGAATTGCAACTCATGGTCTCTGGGAACACCCCACCAGTGTAACATGGTGGGAGAAAGCCACAAGGGACAGTCATGGAGAAGAAGAGGGTCTTCCATATGTTTGTGGGAAGTTTTATGCAGTGGGGAGCACAGTGGAGGGCACAGTGGTCTATGGTCCTATTCACTATGATAAGGATTAAGACCAGTCCTCAGGTGGCTTCTCTCTAGGGACTTGGTCTGAGAGCTCTGAGGCTGAGGCTGGTGGATCTCTTCTTCTTGCACTGCCCTACTCCAGCACAGAAATCTGTGGTGTGATTGCTTCTTCCACTCTCAGAAACACTCTGGGGACATACCACTGTTTAGTCATTTGCCACAGCTTCAGGTGTACAACAAAAATGCTTCTGGGAGAAATATGTGCCCACCCACATGAAGCTCAGTAGGCAAATAGGGTTTGTGGTGCAATGGTTCCAATTGTCACCATCTCCATGGATGTGCATACAAGAAATCTCTGGAATGAATGCAGCCTTACCATAGACAACATTCCCTTAACTTGCCCACTCAGAAACATGGGACAAGGCTTAGCCTGCAAACAGCATCGACCTGTGTGCTGATTACTAAGTGGGTTCACTACCAACTTCATCTGCAATCTACTACTACCCTCCCTTCCTGGCAGATTCCAATGTTAGAGAACTCAGAAAGAAGTATTTCCAATCCCTGTAACTAAGCTAGGAGGAGGAATTTTTTACTCTTTTATATTTCTCTCTCTCTCTCTCTCTCTCTCTCTCTCTCTCTCTATATATATATATATATATATATATATATATTCAGTTGTTTTTAACTGTATTTCTATATTAGCTTTGCTTTTATGTTGTTAACTTTTGTATCTCTCTGAATAGTGCTAGACATTGAGAAGTGCATTTTAAGAATATTGGGTAGGTGCTATGCACCAGAACTATACCCCTAGCCCTGCTGAGGGAAATTACACCTTATTCTAGCCATGACCTACTCCCACCTGAACCTTAGTGGATACTTCAACTTAAGGAATTGTTGCTGTTGTTAGGTACCATCAAGTTGGTGTCTGACTCATTGAGATCCTATGTACAATGGGACAAAAACTATTATGAGTACTTCTTTGCTATTCACAGGGTTTTCAATGGCAGATTGATTTTTGGGAGTGGGTTGCTGAGTCCTTCCCCTAAGCCTACAGTATCTGGTGTTACCAGGTGGTCTCTCACCCAAGTACTAACCAGGCCCTACCCTGCTTAGGTTCCAAGATCTGACAGGATTGGACACCACAGTGCTACGGCTTCAGTCAGCCATTGAAAACCTATGAATAGCAGAGAAGTACTAACAATATTGTTTGCCTGTTATACATAGGGTCTCTATGATTTGAACATCAACTCAATGGTGCCTAACAACTTAAAGGATAGGGGAAACAAAAGCCCTAGTTGACTACCCAGCCTCATTTAATCATGGCTAGGAAGTAGGATGCAAAGCTCAAATTCTGGATATTTGCTTTATTAGCAAAAGCAGAAAGTAGTAACTCAACTCTTTTTTTTTTTTTTTTTTTTTTTTTTTTTTTTGCTTTACTGGGGGTTGAACCCAGGGCCTTGCGCCTGCATGCTCTGTAAGTGCTGGACCAGTGAGCTGCACCCCAGGCCCTTTTTTTTTTTTTTTTTTTACTTTTTGAGACAGGGTCTTGCTAAGTTACGCAGACTGCCTCTGGTCTTGAACTTGCAATCCTCCTGTCTCCGCCTCCCGAGCTGCTGGGATTACAGGCGTGCACCACCACACCTGGCCACTAGTAACTCAACTCTTATGGACAAAGTGCCTGTGAGGGTACAGCTTAGGTCACTCTCATAGCATTTCAAAATACACATTGCTCATAAACCTAGAAGAGTAACCAGAGAGTGCACCTCATATACTCCACTGTCTATAATATACCTGCCTGTGTTATCAGAGTGACACCAACCTTGAAGATCTACAGAGAAAGTGAGTCTCTTAGGCTCTGACACAGTACACCTAGTGACAAAGTCTACTAATGACAGTCAAGAAGACATGAGGAAATTACATTATGAAATCCACTTGAAGTAAAATGTCCAATAGTACAAAACAAAGATTAAAAGCTATAAGAATGAAGTGTATAGACAATTATAAAGACAAACCTTCCAGAAAAATATGAGATTTCTCAAAGGAAACTCTAAAGACCAGAAGGCATGGAATGACATATTTTAAGTCATGAAAGTAAAGAACTGCCAACCCGGAATACTATATCTAGAAAGATTATCTTCAGAAACAAAAACTAAATTAAGACTTTTTAAGATAAGCATGCCTGCAGCCATACCACTATGATGTCCAATCTCATCAGATCTCAGAAACTAAGCAGGGTCGGGTTAGTACTTGGATGAGAGACTGCCTGGGAACACCAGGTGCTGAAGGCTTGGGAGAAGGACCTGGCAACTCACTCTCCCATCTCCCCCCCAAAAAAAATCAGTGATGGAAAACACTATGAATACCAGAGAACCACTAACAATACTGTTTCATCTGTTGTATACATAGAGTCACTATGAGTTGGACACCAACTCAATGGCACCTAACAACCAGATAAGCATAGTCTGCAGCCATACCACTGTGGTATCTGATCCCATCAGATCTCGGAAGCTTAGCAGGGTTGGGCCTGTTAGTACTTGGATGGGAGAACTCCTGGGAACACCAGGAGCTGTAAGCTTGGGAGAAGGACCTGGCAACTCACTCCCAAAACACAATCAGCCACCTAAAAAATAATCAGCCATTGAAAAACCCTCTCCAAAAGACAATCAGCCATTGAAAAACTCAGTGAATAGCAAAGAAATACTAGCAATACTATTTTACCTGTTGCACATAGAGTCGCTATGAGGTTGGACTCTGGCACCTAACAACAACAACAACAACAACAACACAAAATAAAAGAATTAATGACTTCTAAACCAGCATTACAGAAGATACATAAAGGAATCCTAACCTGAGTAAATAAAACAAGATAAGCATAATCACAAGAGCATGGGAAAGAATAAGTCTCATTAAAAGAGTAGACAAGGAAATGAAAAGTAGGGAAAAAACCAAATATAATTAAGCAGGAAACAGCAAACCTATAAGAAGAATAGAGAGAAAAAAGAACACAGTGTATTTTTTAAAAAATCAGAAGAACAAAAAAGTGATAGGAATTAGTTAAAATCTTTCAAACAATCAAAAGATGGAGATTGGCTTTTTGAATTAATGAACAAGACCCTAGAATTTCTGCCCACAAAATTTTTCATCTCACTGGTAAGAACAAACACAGACTGAAAGTAAAATGATGGAAAACAATTTCCTAGCAAAATGGAACCTGAAAGGAAGCAAGAGTATGTATACTCAATGCTTGAAAAAAAGAGATGTCAGGCAAAATCAGAAGAGACAAGGAAGGTCACTACATATTGATAAAAGGAATGATCCATTAAGAAAATATAATATAGCACCCAATTTTACAAAACAAACACTGCAGGACATAAAAGACAGATAAATCTCAGTGCAGTAACTGTGGGTGACCTCAATAACTCACTCTCACCAACAGGTAGATTATCCAGAAAAAAGTCAATAAAGAAACATCAGAATTCAATTATCAAAAGGTTAACAGAAATATACAGAATATGCTGTCCAACAATTGCAGAATATACGTTATTTTCATCTGTACATGGATTTTTTTTTGCCAAAATAGATGATATTTCAAGCCAGGAAACAAGTCTTAACAAATAAAAATGATTGAAGTAATTATTGCCTCTTGTCATATTATAATGCAATGAACTAGAAATAAATAGCAAAATTACTGTGGAAACTACTAAAAATAAGAAAATTGAACAATAAACTCTTGGATAAGGAGTTAACAATTGAAAAAGTTGAGAGGGAAATTTAAAAATTCCTAGAATCAAATCAAATGAATACACAATATCCCAGAATGTGGGGGACACAGTGAAAGTAGCACTAACAGGGAAGCTTGTAGATAAGAGAGATTACATTAAAATAAAACAAATCTCAACCAAATCAAAACTATATTGAGATCCATCTCATCCAGGTCAGAATGGCTATTACCAAAATAACAAATGTTGGCCACAACATGGAGAAAAAGGAACCCTTATACAATATTGATGTGAATTTAGTAGAGCCACTGTGGAAATCAGCATGAATATTCCTCAAAAATACAACTCAAACTACCATATGATGCAGCTATACTACTCCTGGGTATATACCTAATGAAACAAAATCAGCATACAAAGAGATACCTGTACTTATTGTAATCCTAGTTATAGTAGCCAAGCTATGAAATCATTCTTGGTGCTTGTCAACAGACGAATGGAACTAGAAAATGTGGCATATATACAGAATGGAGAATTATTCAGTCACAAAGAATAAAAAAATCATGTGGTTGTCAGGAACTGGAGATTAGAATGTTATGTAATGTAAGCCAGACACAGAAAGATGGGTATCAGATGATTTCTTACTCATGTGGAAATTAGAATCATAAAAAAACAACTTTGAGGTACTGGAGGATCTATTGGGGAAAGGAAAGAGGACCTAGGGGAAGGGGAAACTGGAGAGCTAAGGGAGGGAGTAGTATAGAGGGGGCACCCAATCAAAGCAGGGCAGGAGCCTCAGCTCAGTAGAGTGAGGTCAGAGCAGAGAAAAACATCTCTGAAGGGAAAAATGATTGTTCTAAGAACAATTGAACTTATTTTATACAGAATAAAGTTTTGTAGCTCTTTCAGGGTTTATAGATATTATAAGTCATATAGCAAATTATTGCTTTTCTTTGTCTTGGATAAAACTTTTAAAAAGACACGGACTCAATCAAGATCTAAATGTCATTCATTTTTGTCAACTGGTATGGTAATTATTAACTAAATTCATATTAATTTTGCAAGTCACTGATTGGGATGAATCATGAAATAATTGATCCATGGCACACAATCTGCAAATATTTCTGAGCCCTATAGAAGTGAATATCTTGCTTGGAGGCAAGGATGTAAAATGCAGAGGACATGGATGCCAGCCTTAGATCTACCACTTGTGGTCTGTGTGTCTTTGGCCAAGGGACTGAATCTTGAAGGGCTAACTTTTAGCTCTAAAATGAGGATGGTTTTACCTTAGGCACAAGTAATCAAGAGAACCAAAAGAAATATTACATGGGTGGAGCCCCCTGTAAATTATTGGCATACCTGTAAACCTGGCTGACAAAACATTGTGTAACAATCTGGGTCTTGACAAGACTTAATGTTCTTGAAAAAAAGCCTAGAAATAACTGCACAAGTTGATTTGGAACATACATGATATCTTTACATAACTCCCCTTTGCCTAAGTATTGTCTGGTGATTGATGTGGTGATGGATCAGGTAAATTATATTATTACAGTGATCCTCATGACCTCTAAAGGTCTCCCTCCATTCAGTTCTGAATATTGTAGTGTTTCAGTGCCGTGGGTCCACTAAATTGTTTACCTACTTGCTCATCTTCTATTGCAAGCACAACTGTTGTTCTGCTTATAATTTTTCTTCTTTGATGTACATTATTTAATTTTCTCTTTCTGAAAACAGCTGACCAAAAATAGCAGTAATGGGTTACCTGGATGTGACTGAGAGATAGGGAAGCCATAGTTTCCTGAGTTTTCCCCACCAAATTCTCTGAGGTTAGCTCTTCCTCAGTTATACTGAACAAGTTTCACCTCTGCATTGATGGAGAGAAGAGAACGATATCTTTTATTTCCTCTCCAGGACACTTCCCATCCCATCATCCATGGATTCAAATACAGAGCTTCCATTTAATGTGAAGCTGTGGCTTTATGAAGATGGCTAACGGACTGTTCACTTGTTACAACTGCTATTGGAGTGAGTTGTTTTGCTTTGCAGAAATTGTTCTCCATGCAGCTGGGTATGTAAGCCATGGTCAACCAAAATGCTCACCAGGAGATATTATTTTAAACACATTTGCTACCTATGAACTGTGCAAAATTTATAGGTCTCCTATATTGACAGAGATTCCCCTTTTCCATTCAAAATATAGACTATAATAATCTGTCTTCCAGTTAAATTATTTAAGTGTGAAAACATGCACATTAACATAGTTAATAACTGGATATATGTTTGAAATTCAAAATGTGTAAGTTATGTTTAATATTTTGTGTTTAAGCATCTATAGTGCTAGCAGACTATATTAACTATTTGAATGAGTTCCATTACTGAATTATTGAGGAAAAAAGACTTGTAGTGTTTGATATAGCATTGTTGTTGTTAGGTGCCGTCCAGTCGGTATCCGACTCATAGCGACCCTCAAAGGGTTTTCAATGGCTGTTTCGGGATTGCTTTGGGAGTGGATTGCCAAGTCCTTCTCCCATTTTTGCGGTGCTCGGAATCAAACTCGGGACCTCAGAGACTGCAGCACAGTGCTCTACCAACTGAGCTATATCCCAGCCCCGTTGATATAGCATTACAACATTTTAATATACAAGTTATAGAAAACACTGTGTTTCTTCAAAATCATAATTTCCCAACTGGTCATTAATCTGAGAATCTCAAATTTTGAATAATTTTCTAGCATACTTTAGACTTTTTTTTCCCAATCATCACAGCATATTGGAGCCATTTGGTTTTATTACAGTTTGTTTGTTTCTTTCTTTTTATTTCCAATACCTGGTTCCAAACCAGTACAATGAACCTACCATCAGCCATGAGAACTGCAGCTCAGTGCTCCTACCACCTGAACCTGAAGAATTCTCCTTTATTAGGACCTCCACTCAGATGAAAGCCCAGTCATTTTTGTTGTTGTTGTTAGGTGCCCTTGAGTCAAGTCTGACTCTTAGCAATGCTCTGGAAAATAGAACAAAACATTCCCTGACTCTGTACTAAGCATCTGAGCATTTTTATGTTTAAGCCCATTGTTTCAGATACTACATCAATCCATCTAATTGAAGATCTTCCTTTTTTTGTTGACCCACCACTCTCTAAAACGTGATGTCCTTCTCCAGGTATTGGTCCCTCCTTACAACATGTCCAAAATATGTAAGACATAGTCTAGCCATACTTGCTTTCCAGGAGCACTGTGGTTGCACTTGTTCTAGGATGGATCTGTTGGTTCTTTTGGCAATCCACAGCATGTTCAATAAGGATCTCCTGTACCATCATTCAAAAGCATCAATTCTTCTCCTGTCTCGCTTATTCAATATCCAGGTTTCACAACCATATGATGCTACTGAAAATATTATAGGATGAGTCAGGTGCGTCTTTGTCTTCAATGTGATGTCTTTACTTTTCAACACTTTAAAGAGGTCTTTTGCAACAGCTTTCCCTAAAGGAATGCATCTTTTGATTTCTTCACCGCTGTTTCTATGATTGTTGATTATTGAACCAAGTAAAGCAAAATCTTGAACAAACTTAATCTTTTCTCTGTTTATCATGAAGTTGCTTACTGACCCAGTTGTAAGGACTTGTTTTCTTGATGTTGAGGCTCAATCCATACTGAAGGCTTGTGTTCTTTGATCTACATTAGTAAATATTTCAAATCCTTTTCAGTTATGGCAAGCAAAGTTGTGTCATGGGCATAATGCAGATTATTAATGAGTCTTCCTCCAATCCTGATGCTGCATTCTTCTTCATAAAGTCCAGCTTCTCAGATTATTTGCCTGATAAGCATAGACATTGAATGTGAAAGAATACAGTTCTGACACATACCTTTCTTCACTTTAAAGCAAGAAGTGTTTCCTTTGTCTATTTGACCCACTGACCCCTGGTCCACGTACAGATTCCTCATAAGTATAATTAAGTGCTCTGACATTCCCATTCTTCACAATGTTTATTCCAGGATGAAGCACAGAAGTGAGGTTTTGAGTTTATCAGATAAAGTGTAAGAGATAGTACATATTTGCAGATATATATATATATATCTCATAGGGTTTTCAATGGCTGATTGCTTCAGGATTGCCTCAGGAGTGGATTGCCATGTCCTCCCATTTTTGCAGTGCTGGGAATCAAACTCGGGACCTCAGAGACTGCAGAGCGGCACTCTACCCACTGAGCTAAATCCCAGCCATATATATATGTATATATATATATATATGTGTGTGTGTGTATGTGTATATATATATATATATCCTGAAGCACTCAGCCATTGAAAACCCTGTGAGGGTCGCTATGAGTCGGATACTGACTCGACGGCACCTAACAACAACAACTATATATATATATATATATATATATATATATATATATATATATATATGTGAGATACAATGAGGATATATATATATCTACAATACAATATCTATAATATCTATATATCTATATATATATCTACAATCTATAGATCTATAGATCTACTATATATATAACAATGGAGATACACACACACATGCACACACATATGTAATTTCATGCCTTTTTCTAACTTGGTCAAGGATTAAACAAGTTTTTTTTTTTTTTTTTTTTTTTTTTTTTGCAGTACTAGGGGTTGAACCCAGGGCCTCACACTTGCATGCTATGCAAGTGCTTGACCACTGAGCTGCACCCCCAGCCCCTTTTTTTTTCTTTACTTTTTGAGAAAGGGTCTCGCTAAGTTACGCAGACTTCCTCTCGTCTCAAACTTGCGATCCTCCTGCCTCTGCCTCCCAAGTTGCTGGGATTACAGGCATGCACCACCATACCCAGCTGGTTTAAACAAGGTTTAAAAATTAAGTAGAGTTAAAAAATTTACTACAGGAAAGGGCAACATGAGCTAGTTTACATATTCTTCTTATCCGCATGTAAGTTAAATCATAAGGTGATTTTATGGTGTGTAGTGTTTAGTCTGGGAGCTGGGGTTTAGCTCAGTTGGTAGAGTGATGTTTTGCACTCTCTGAGGACCCAGGTTTGATCCCTAGCACCACAAAAACAGGAGAAGGATGTGACAATTCCCAAATAATCAGTCATTGAAAAGCCTACGATGGTCACTATGAGTCAGACATGATTCCATGGCCCCTAACAACAACAACAACAATGAGTCGGAAATGACTTGAGGGAACCTAACTAACTAAAGTGTTTAGGCTTGGGGATGGGAGAGGGATGCTAGTATTGTTAAACTCAAAAGTTATAGACATTCAGAGCCTAAGTAAGTATGTTATTGTTGTTGCTATTAGATGCTGTCTAGTCGGTGTCCAACTCATAGCGACTCTACACACAACAGGTGAAACCCTATTGTTAGTGTTTCTTTGCTATTCATAGGGTTTTCAATGGATGATTGTTTTTTGGGAGTGGGTTTCCAGGTCCTTCTCCCAAGCCTACAGCATCTGGTGTTGCCAGGTGGTCTCCCATCCAAGTACTAACCAGGTTTGACCCTGCTTAGCTTCAGAGATCTGACAGGATGGGAGGCCACATTAGTAGGGCTGCAGGAAAACAAGCATAGCCTATTTTTTTATTTCCAAAACTATTGTCTGAGAGGCCTTAGGAAGCTGAGAATTTTCTCTGTGTAGGTGATCTTTACTGATCTTGTCAGTTAGTCAGTTACTATTCACCTTTAACTGCTGGGGTAGTGAGTGGTTTCCTTGAGTTAAAGCTGTTGATTTTTTTTTGTCAGTGGGAGATATCATCAGATTTGAGAGTGAGGAGCTTCTCCCTTCCTATATCCCACCAATTTTCTGTCTTTTACCCTGTGTAGGTCTGTTAATATTAGTCATAGTCTAATCTGGTTTGGCCTGCAGCCATAGCCCTGTGGCATCCGATCCAGTCAGATCTCAGAAGCTAAGCAGGGTCGGGCTTAGTTAGTACTTGGATGAGAGACCGCCTGGGAACCCCAGGTGCTGTAGGGCTGGGAGAAGGACCTGGCAACCCACTCCCAAAAATCAATCCGCCATTGAAAACCCTATGAGTAGCAGAGAAGCACTGACAATAGTGTTTCGCCTGTTGTATGTAGGGTCGCTATGAGTCAGATACTGACTCAACAGCACCTAACAACAACAACAATCTGGTTTGGTGAGATTCTTAGAGAAACATTTTTTTTTTTTAATGCCAGTAGTTCTCATAGCAACCTGTCACCACTGAAGGTGTTGCAATTCTCAGCTGATAAGAGTCAGACCAGACCTGAGGGTATAAAAACTCCTTAACATCCCACATCCTCCAATATTTCCAGTCTTTCTTTCCTGCCTCAAAACTATAATCTACCGGGTGTGCCTTGGAATAAAAGAGAACAAAGGTAAAGAACATTTTAGTAAATTTTTATTTTTATTTTGGGACAAAGTCCACTCAGAAGAGATTTAAATGCCTTAGGCCAAACGGTCACTGTGTAGCAAAAATTCAAAGGTGAATTGGCAGGGAACATTATAAAAGTGTTGGCTTGCAAAACTCACGAGTGTTTCAAGAAGAAGAGAAGCTTCGATGGATTCAGTCGTGGTCCTGGTGCTTGGTCTCTCCTGTCTGCTTCTCCTTTCCATCTGGAGACAGAGCTCTGGGAGAGGGAAGCTCCCTCCTGGTCCTACTCCTCTCCCAATTATAGGAAATATCCTGCAGATTGATGTTAAAGACGTCAGCAAATCGTGGAGTAAAGTAAGTATGTTTGGGTCTACTTTAGTGGCTTGCCCAGGGAAGTAAATTGACTCTCGTTTTTAAATAAAATATGCTGCTAGAAGCACCCTGTTATAATTGATGATTGTAAATCAAAATATTCCTTTCAACTTTGATTTACCAATTGCATTTTCCAGTTTTCCATTGCGAGGAATCATAGAATCAAGCAATGTGTTTTGTGATTTGAGAAACATTAGGTCTTTCCTCAGTAGAATCAAAAGCCATAAAGTGACAGAAGTTGTGAATGATTCTTCCCCTTATTGTCTTGTAACAAGTTGCTATGATTTTTGGCTGAAGGTAAATGGCAAGGGAAGTGATTGTCAGTAGAGATTTTGTTCATATGTTTTGGCCATGTGTTTTATATAGAATAGCTAATAAAACAAATTTTCTCTGAAGAATCAACTTAATCTTTGATGCTAAGGAAGTAGCTGTGGGTGTAGAACAGCAAAAGGAATGAGAGAAACAAGCAATCAACCAGGGCCCAGTTGTTGCTATTAGAATTCTTTTGGATTCAGTACAAACCCTTTGTCAGTGGACAAGAGTGTTGCATGGTAGAAGAAATTGTTCTTTCATGAGACTCTATGTGTTTTATCACTATCTCTGTAGATCCTTCTGCGTTATTAGACCCCAAGCTAGGCTGGACAGTGGAATCACCTGTGGTGTCTTAAAAATACAGGTTTCTAATTTTCATCAGAAGGTTACTGAATCAGGATCTCCATGGAAATAGTGTGATTGGTAATCCTGAAGCAGTCATCAGAGTATTAATTTCAAGGTGAACAGGGGAGGATGATAAGCTGCACATGCTTCAGAAGTTGAATAATCAGGGTTCCACTTTGGGTCTTCTATACAAGTGCTATGGGATATTGGAAAATAATTTGGAATTCTCTGACATCAATTTTTCCTTTATAAAGCAGAATAAATACACCCTCTGAGGCTATTGATTTTAGGATTAGTTGCAGTCTGCTTACCAATTATCTGGGCCATAGCATGGCACATCATAGGTCATATATAAGTGACTCCTATATTCATCACCATTATATTTATATATAAAACTATAATCATCACCATCATTTAAAAACTCAGAAAGAAAAGTTGAGAAATTCTTGAAATAGTGTGTCATAACATGAAAATACAAAAAATATGATGATAATATCCATAAGAATTTATACACTATGGCTAGAAAATTCTGATAGTTTTGCTACTTTCTGCATCTACTTTCAACTTTCCAGTTTTCAAAAATCTATGGCCCTGTGTTCACTGTGTACTTGGGCATGAAGCCCACTGTGGTGTTACATGGATATGAAGCTCTGAAGGAAGCCCTGATTGATCATGGGGAGGAGTTTTCTGGAAGAAGCACTTTGCCCCTGACAGAAAAATTTAAAAAAGGCCATGGTAAGTGGGCATGCGCCTGCTCATATGGGTGCTGGGCTGTGGGCATGGTGATTAGGAGAACAGAAAATGGGGGTGTGAAGCGCTCCTCAGGACGAGCCTGGCCATCTCTGACGCTGCCACCTGTCAGCTGCCTCTGCCTGCCTGGGTCTCCTTCCTATTTTCTCCTCTCCTTCTTTTAGGAATCATTTCCAGCAATGGAAATGTATGGAAAGAGATGCGGCGCTTCTCCCTCATTACTCTGAGGAACTTTGGGATGGGGAAGAGAAGCATTGAGAATTGTGTTCAAGAGGAAGCGCACTGCCTCGTGGAGGTGTTAAGGAAAGCCAATGGTGGGTGCTACTTTAAGTCACTGACCTTAGTGGACTGCAGTGTTCTTCTTGAGGTCCTCAGATACACCTCGGGCACAGTCAGATCTTTCCCTCAGAGTGATACAGAGGGCTGTCATGTGGAGGAAGGATGGCTTGAAGCAGGGAGCTAGGGAGTGTTGGTGTATCTATAGTGTGTGTGTGTGTGTGTGTGTGTGTGTGTGTGTGTAAAGAGACAAGACTGTGCTTGCATTGGATTTAAAAGGTCTTTTAACCTAGTTTCTTACTCAACTTCATTTCCTTTGTTTTCAAATAAGAAATAGAAATATATGAATATGAATGTAGGTTTCAAGTTTATTTTCTGTGGAGTTAAGTGGCAGTATTTTCCCCTGAGCTTAAATGTGGGTAACCTATTCCAGATTTCTCATCAGAAAATACCTGGTGTATGAATATGGTGGCAATGACTACCACACGTTTTGGGAGCAGGAACCAATAATATCAATATTCATTTAATTGGACTGTCTTTGTTGGACCAGCCCACAGACATGACCCAGGTTTTCTTCCAGGCCCATGCATACAATTCTGGCAGATATGTTGCTGGGTAGTGTTTTTATTACTTGGTTCAAGAAAATTCTTAATCAATTAAGGTTCCACTGTTAATATAGCACTTTTACACAAACCACTATTAATTGTTTCTTGTGATACAATGCTTACTCAGTTGATTGATACTTTTCAGTAAATATATGCTGCAGTATAATTCTGCAAAATATACAATGATTTTACAAATACTTTTTATAATTAGTTTTCACTATTGGCTCCATCTTCAGTTTTCCTTATCTCCTCATGTTTATTAGATTTTGGATTAGAGATTTATGGTAATCATCTTCCTCTCACTGCCAGCACTGCTAACCATGCAGTGCTTGTCACAATGAATCTGATTATCAGTTTGGATCCAAAATGACCTTGTTTTTAAATGCTGTCTTTCAAGGGAAAGTAAAGACTGAAAATTTTGTTTCACCTCTGAATCTCTACCTCTGTCTCTGTCTCTATCTCTGTCTCTGTCTCTCTCTCTCTCACACACACACTACACATAAACACATAAACACATATACACAGTTCTCTAGGCTTCTCTCCCCCATTTTCTTATAGCGTACAGCACTGTAATGTTTAAAGGAACCTGGTATCTGAACAGCTAACTCAGAAAGTTTACTACTACTCAAATGCCCAACTGTTTGTACAGAGCACTTTTGATTAAAGTCATTCTTACTTAGCATTTACAGATGTGAGTTTGGGAGTTTTTTACATATAAAACTTATTGATTATTTGATTTTATTGTGGAGATCCTCCATAAGAAAGCTTTTAAATAATGTAATTCCTTTATGTATGAAATAATAGAGTTGGTATAAGTAATGGACAAATGTTAAAAATTATTGAAACATACCATTCTGATGATATAAATAATTTAAATTTGGAACTTGATTGAGATGATAGGTATTTACTTCCTAAGGAAGGAAAAAAGAATTAAGACATGGAGATGAAAAATAAAAAAATTGCACTCATCAATTTCTTGTTTTTGTTTGCTTTACCTTGGATGCATCTTTGGAATAAAAAATTCTCATTTTACTTTTAGATAAATAAATCCATCTTATATTTAATGTTCATTAGTAATATTTTAACCTCAGATAACTAGAATATGTGCCACATTTAAAATTTGTTTTTCCAATGCATGAACTCAACCACAATCTCTCCCTTTATATTATACTGGTTCAATATACAGTTCTTTCACCAATTTGTATGTATAACAATTTCTAGGATGGGCATCATGGCATACACCTATAATCCCAATGACTCCAGAAACTTAGACAGAAGAGTTGCAGGTTCAAGGCCAGAGAAAATCTGTGTGGTTTAAGGAGACCCTGTTTCAAAAATAGAAACTAAAAATGGTGCTAGAGGTTCAGCTTAGTGTTGGAGCACTTGCCTAATTTGCTGAGCACAGACAAGAAGTTGGGTTCAACTCCCAAGTGTGTAAAAAAATAAATTTCCAGGTTCTCACTGTTCTCTCCCTTTCTATTTAGTGATTTATTGTCGAGAGCAGCAGTCCACAACCTTTTTGGCACCAGAGATCAACTCATGTGAGACCATTTTTTTTGTACACAGTAGAATGGGGGTGTGGATGAGTCAAGCAATGGGAAGTGGCTATAAGTACACATGAAGATCTGCTCACTGGCCTCCTACTGTGTGGCCCAGTGCCTAACAGGCCACTGTAAGATCAGCCTCCTTCTCCACTCCCCAGACGGGGCTTTTGAAAATTTGTCTTCCATGATAGCAGTCTCTGGTGACAAAAAGTTACAGACTGCTGGTTTAGAAGATTTGTAGATAAATGTGATTCTGCTCTTAATATTTGAATTATTGAAGTTTTAAAAAGTCTTTTTTCCTTCCAATTCATCAGTTTACTGGGGGCAAAAATCAGTAATAAAAGTAGTGGATACAGTTTGAGTATTTTAAATTCCATTATTTAATTAACTAGGTTGTAATGGCCAATTCAGTTTTAACCCACTGACTACCAATTTCAAGTAAAAATATATGAATGTATGTATTTTATTTCCAGAAACTCTTTATTGCAATGAAGAAAGCAAGAACATGATTAACAAAATAACTGGAATGCATTATGAGTTTGTAAAATACCTTTTCCCACCACTTTCTTGATTTTCTGTTACCTTTATATGCATTCACTTTTTGAAATATGTGTCCTGATGGTCGTCAAATGGTAAGGTAAAAGTGACAGGTTGATTTAATGTGTGGTGAATAATTAGTTGTTAGAGGATATGTAGGTAAGATAGTACTTAAGAATTTTGACAAAGTGTTTTGTATGTATGATTTAATGGTATTTTAAAATTGTTTCCCATTCTTCAGGCTCACCCTGTGATCCCACATTTATCTTGGGCTGTGCTCCCTGCAATGTGATCTGCTCCATTATATTCCAGAATCACTTTGATTATGAAGATCAGGATTTTCTTAATTTGTTGAACAATTTCAATGAAAATGTCAGGATTCTGAGCTCCCGTTGGTTACAGGTGAGTCCAAGATCCATTTGTTCATAGAATACACTTTTGATCTCTAGTCTGAAATGTCCAAAATTCCATGTGGAGCATGTAGTGCATTGAAATTTGGACATCACAGTGTTGCCTAAAGCATCATGTATGAACATTTGACAAAGATGCCAGAGCCTTTTGTTGTACATCCAGGAGAAAGAAGGCTCAAATATGGGGCTTTCAAGTCTATTAGTGCCCTAATGGTTTTTCCATTAAATGCCAAAGCACTTTTCCTATAAATCATAGCTATCAATGCTCACAACATGCTCACGTCATTGAATGGACACTCATGTCCTTCCTGAAAGCTTCTGTTATCCATGAAGCTTGTGCTCCAGTGAACCATCAGAGGCCTTTTCATAAAAACGCTTGGCTGAAATATCAAATTCAGGAAGAGAGTGCTTTCTTCAAGGAGGGAGAATAATTGGAACCACAGAAACTATTAGGAATCACTGAGTGGGGTGGGGTGTTTGATCTTCAGTTGACATCCTAGGTGATAAAGTAACTGGGATGAGAATGAAAAATTAATTAATATCTGGATTAGGGATAATAAAAAATTTACCCTGTGCTGAATTGACATGTCTTACATGCTGCATAAATAATATTTGTGTAACCTAGGGAAAGTCCCCTAACTGCTCTGGTGCACAATTGGGCTGTGAGGATCTTTGAGCTTCATATTCCTAAAATCCTCTTTTAATATCTGAGGCAGGTAGATAGAAATATAAACAGCAGGAACTAAGTTTGTACTCTAAATCAGTGTATCCTAATTCCCTTTAATTTCAGTTGTCATGTACAAAATGTGGATCACATTGATTTATGCCATCTTAAATTCCATGATTGTAGGGAAAAATTCGTGTAGAAATTGAGTGAATTTACATAAATACACTCTTAGAGAATGAAGATGATATACAAGTTTAGGAAATGGTCATCACCTTTGAACATTTGTTTAGAATGTTCTACAAATCTTTCTACAGGTATAGAGAATTTCTATATATGTACAATAAAAATGATCTCTCAATATTGATACCATTTTAAATCATATTTAAACCTATAGATAATATGCAGGGCTTGCTACATGGCACACATATCTTTATTAAAAGATTTAAAAATCCATTTATTGTTTTCTCTCATAGATCTGCAATAATTTCCCTGCTCTCACTGATTATCTCCCAGGGAGTCATAATATACTACTTAAAAATTTTAGTAGTATGAGAAGTTATATTGTGAAGAAACTGCAAGAGCACCAAGAATCGCTGGATGTCAACAATCCTCGGGACTTTATCGATTGCTTCCTGATCAAAATGGAGCAGGTACAATGTTAAGAAAAGCTCAGTTATTTGATAGCTCAAGAATTTTGTGGTTCCATAATTAGTTCTTTATTTGCTAGGGATGTTTACGTGGTCAGCCATTAATTCTTGATAAGCACTTTGAGTGTTTATTATATGTGTGATTCTGTAATAATTATATGTGTGATTCTGTAATATTGTATGTGTGATTCTGTCTGTGTGATTCTGTAATATCCTGGAAAACACCAATTTAAATCATGAGATAATCAGAATATACTGTTCCTTTTTTAGAAAAAAAAATCAATTTGAAGAGATAGAGAAGGTTATGGCAGGTGATGTGGAAGTATTTCCTCAAGAGTTAGAAAGTGAAACATATCATACCATAATATGAAGATGGATACCACCTTTGCACTTAGTATATGGGAACATAGACAGAATAACTTAATCCAGGTAGACTTCCTGCATATTCTGTAGATTGAAAAAAAATCTAGATATACTCACAATGGTAGACAGGAATGTGAATTTCAGATGCACTGGTGTAGGCTACTGTGTGTGGTGAGAAAAACTAAGAGGAGGGAGGGAAAAAGCCTTAACTGAAGGTAACTTCTTTAACCTCATTTGTTGCTGAAGAACATGTCTTTTAATCTACAGTTTTCCTTCTTTACTTGGAGATTAATGCCTCTCAGGTAAACTGTAAAGGTTAAACTGTTTTGTCACTGTCCCATTTGTTGAAAAGGCTATTTATTCCCAATGAATTTCCTTGGCACCCTTATCAAAAATGAATGGACTAGAAATGTGAGTGTTGTAGGCTCTTGGTTCTGTCCATTGATCTACTCTATGTCTGTCCTTATGCCAGTAGTTCACCACATTGAAGTCCTCATTACTATAGCTTTGCCTCAACTTATCAAAGAGAGGCGTGTATAATCTTCCCATTTTTTTCTAAGACCATTTTGGCTATTCTAGGTTTCTTGAATTTGCGTATGAATTATAAGATGAGCTTGTCAGTTTCTGTAGTGAAATCAATGGACAGTAAATCAAATCTGTAGATTAGTTCAGGGCGTAAAATATTTGTATCATACCATTAGCCCTAGCGAAGTATATCCTTAGTGGTATTTAGTGCATTCACAATGTTCTGCAACCATGGGCTCTGTTTAGTTTCAAATGTTTTCTTCATTCTGCAGAAACCTACCATGTCTGATAAATGATCTCTCTCCATTTCCCCATCCCATCATATAGTAACCTTTAATCTACCTTCTGTCTGTATTGTCTTGTGTATTATGGATATATCACATGAAAGGGTTTATGGCATGTGTGACCTTTTCATTCTGGCTTCTTTCACTTGCACAATCTTTGGAGGCTTATCTATGTTGTAGCATAAGAACTTTGTTTTTTTTTTTTCATGGCCTAACAGCACTCCATTTTGCACACACAATATCTTTCCAAAATTCCAAATATGTGGTAGATGGATATGGTGGTGCATGCCTCTAGTCCCAGTTACTCAGTAGGCTGATGTAGGAAGATCTCTTGTGATCATAAATTCAAGTCCAGCCTTAGAAAACTAGCAACACATTGGTCTCAAGAGGAAAAATAATTCTGTACTGAAGTCATCTGCTCATACACTTTCCTTCTTGAAGAGTACTTGAATACAAATTTGATGTCTTTATTTGTTGCAATTTTTCACCTTTTCTATTTGACTTGAGTCAGTTTCAGTAATTTGTGTTTGTAGAAGGTTTTCTATTTATCTGGAATATCTCATTTATTGATATAGAATTTTTAATGGTATTATCAATCTTTTTATTTTTGTAAAATCAGTGTTATATCCCTGATATCATTTCTGAATTTAATCATTCTTATCTTCTCTTTCCTTTTAGCCAGTCTAGCTAAAGATTTGTTAGTTGGATAACTCTTTTGAAGAATCAATATTTAGTTTCAGTGATAGTTCTATTGTTTTCCTCTTTTTTTAAAAAATTATGTCTCTTTCTGCTGTCTTTCAATTTAGTTTTCTTTTCTTTTCCTGGTTCTTTGGTTGTAAAGTGATGTGGTTGATTTGAGTACTTTCTTTCATATTAACGTAGGTATTTAAAGCTGTAAATTTCCCTCTAAATACTGTATTTTCTTTTTCAGTAGTGGGGGTTTGAATCCAGGAGCTTACACATACCAGACAAATGCTCTACCACTGAGCTGCACCTCCAACCCCCTTTTTATCTTTTATTTTGAGACAAGGTCTTACTATATTGCACATGCTGCCTCTGCACTAGAATTCGCAATCCACCCACCTCAACTTCCCCAGTATTTGGCATATAATTTTGTTCCATGACAGCTGGCACTAAAACTGTTTTTTGCTTCATGTCAAGTTTGGTATACTGTGTTTTGATTTTTATTATATTCCAGTATTTTGTTGCTTTCCTGGTCATGTTGTCTTTAACCCATCAGTTGTTAAAGAGCATATCATTTAACGTCCAGTTTTCCTTCTGTTATTGATTTCTTATTGCATTTCATTGTGATCAGAGAAGATACTTTCCATGATTTTGATATTTTAAAATGTATCAAATATAACGCATGACCTAACATATCATCTTTCCTGGAAAATATGTTTATCTTTCACTTAAAAAGAATGTAAATTCTGCTGTTTTTTAGTGAAATACTGTGTATGTGTGTTAGGTATAGTCCATATCTAGTGTTCAATTTTTCATTTACTTACTGTGATTTATTCTACTTGTTCAATCCAGGATTTAAAATTGAATATTGTACTTTCCCACTATTAGTGTAGAATTGTCTGTCTCTTTATTTGTCAATGTTTAATTTATATACTTTAGCTCCCTCAACTGATATGTATATACTTATAATATAAAATATTCTTGATGAATTCACCATTTCTATAATATAAAATATGCTCATCTGTTTCATTTAACTTTCTTTTGTAAAATCTAGTTTGTGTGGTATTAATATTGCTATCTCATCTTTCATAAGGTGTTTACATGAAAAAGCAGGTACTACTCTTTTTATTTTTATTAGTATTTGAATTATACACATTGATGGAATATGAGTGATACTTCAGTTCATATATCCATTATGCAATTATCAAATCAGGATTGATTATATTTCTAGCTCTTTAAATATGTTAGAGAACAAAATAAACAACAAAATTTAAAAAAAGGGAAAGATTTTATTAACAGGCAATGACAGTTGTATTTAATTACGAGTTATAGCATGATTTTTGTGAATTTTCATAGAGTTGCATCCTGTATTTTGTGCTCTTACTCTTCTTCTTTAGCCCTCTAAGTAGTTTCCCCTTCCCCTTTCACTTTCCCCATTGTTCACTACCACTCACTTTTCTCCTTCCCCCATATTGGGTCCAATTGTATTTTCCAATTTTAGATATGTGTGAGTGTGTGTGTGTGTGTGTGATGTTGCTGTTGTTAGGTTCAGTCAAGTTGGGTCTGACTCGTAGCAACTGTATGTACAACAGAATGAAACACTCTCCAACACAGTGCCACACCCGGTACTATTGTCAGTGCTGCTCTGCTATTCATAGGGTTTTCAATGTTGGATTGTTTTGGGAGTGGGTCGCCAGTTCCTTCTCCCTAGCTTGTAGCACCTGGTGTTCCCAGGTGGTCTCCCATCCAAGGACTAACCACGCCGACCCTGCTTACCTTCCAAGATCAGGTGGGATTTGATGCTAGGGTGTTATGGCTACAGACATATACATACAGACATATATATGTATAAATTTGTTTCTTTAAGATAGATCTAGCTCCCTCATATGGGAGAGAATATATGGTATTTCTTTTTTGAAAATCACTTACTGTTCTTTTCCATACTGTACCTTTGGATATAAATTGAGTGTCTTAGAGGCAGCATATATATTTTCACAAAAGATAGTGTTACAATTTGGATGTAAAATGTCCTCCAATGGTCATGTGTTTGAATGTTTGGTCCCCAGATCATGGCACTATTTGTGGAGGATACGGAACACTGGGAGGATAGCCCTAAGTTTTGTGGAAATAGGTCAGTGGGGGGAGGCCTTTGAAGGTTTTTATTTAAGAGTCCCAGTTCTGGTCCTTGTCTCTGTTCTCTGTTCTTGGTCTGCCATCATGTGAGGTCCTCAGCCACAGACCCTGCTGTCAGCTGCCAGCAGATGCGTCTCTCTGCCCTAATGTACTGTGATCATCTATTCATGAGCCTCCAATAAATATTTACTCCCATATGTGTGTTTTGGTCGGTTTCTCTGCCACAGCAACAAATCAGCTGACAGATACAAATATCTATTTCAATGTTTATATTTTCTTTTCTTTTCTTTTGTAGTACTGGGGAGTGTTGAACCTAGAGCCTTGCACTTGCATGTTTTGCAAGTGCTCTGCCACTGAGCTGTTCTGCAAGCCCATTCTTTTACTTTTTATTTTGAGACAGGGTATTTCTAAGTTATGGAGGCTACCTGTAGTCTTGAACCTCCCTCCACTTCCCAAGTTGCTGGGATTACAGGTGTGAGTCACCAGGCCTGGACCTATGTCTATATTTTACATGGAAAATTTATTCCTAATTTTTCAAGTGGTTAGGCATATTGAAGAGAAAAATTCAACAACAGTGCCATTTCTTTCCCTAAGCATAATATTTTGGTTCCTTGAGTCTTTTTTCTATTATCTTATTGTTTGTTTGATGAAACTTTTTGTAGTGAACTTTTTTTCATTTCCCAGTGAATTTTCTCTCTCTCCATTTAGAAGTTATTACCTTCATAATTGCGAGTTGGGGTATAGCTCTGTTAGTAGAGTGCTCCTCCGCACTCTCAGAAGACCCGGGTTTGATCCTAAGCACCACAAATAATGGAAGAACAACCTGTAATCTCACTTCTGAAAACAATCCTGAAAACAATCAGCCATTGAAAATCCTATACGCTTGCTATGAGTCAGACCCGACTTGATGGCACCTAACAATAACAACAACAACATATTCGTAGTTCCCATGAGGGTTACTCTCATCATCTTGGACATATAATGATCTAGTTTGAATTGACATTTTGCTTTAAACTGTACACATTTACTCTGTTTTCTTCCAAATCCATTCCCCTCTATGTGGCTTCAGTCATAATCTACATGTTTATCCACTGTGCACCCAGTAACTTACATTGTTACTATTATTTTATGCATTTTCTTTAAAATAATATGTAAAATTTTAAAAAAGTTACATAAAAATACTATAACATAGATGTCACATTCCTATATTTGCTTGTTTGTTGTTAGGTGCCACCAAGTCAAGTCCAACTCATAGCGACCCTAGGTACAGAATGAAACACTCCCTGATTCTGTGCCAGGCACACAATCTTACTTCTGTTCAAGCCCATTGTTGCAGACACTATGCCAATACATAAAACTGAGGGTTTTCCTTTTTTTCATTGACCTGCCACTTTCCCAAACATGATGTCCTTCTCCAGGGATTGAACACTCCTGATTACATGTCCAAAATATGTAAGACACAGTCTAGCCATCTTTGCTTCCAAGGAACACTCTGGTTGCACTTCTTCTAGGACAGATCTGTTGGTTCTTTTGGCAGACCATGGCATATTCATTATTTGTGTCTAGCACCATGTTCAAAAGCATCAATTATTCTCCTGTCTCCCTTACTCAATATCCAGCTTTCACAACCATATGATGCGACTGAAAATACCATGGCATGAGTCAGGGGCACCTTCATCTTCAACGTGACATCTTTACTTTTCAACACTTCTGCAATAGCTTTTCCTGGTGCAATGCACCTTTTGATTTCCTGACTGCTGCTTCCATGAGTATGGATAGTAGAACAACATAAAGCAAAATCTTGGACAATCTCAATTTTTCTCCATTTATCATGAAGATGCATACTGATCAGTTGTGAGGATTTTTGTTTTGTTGATGTTGAGACAGAATCCATACTAAAGGCTGTGTTCTTTGATCTTCATCAGTAAATGTTTCAAATCCTCTTCAGTTTCAGCCAGCAGAGTTGTGTCATCTGCATAACACAGTTATGATGCCATGTTCTTCCTCATAAAGTCCAACTTCTTTGATTATTTGCTTAGCATAGACATTGAAGAGGTGCAGTGAAAGGAAATATCCCTCACACACACCTTTCTTGACTTTAAACAAAGCAGTGTTTCCTTGTTCTATTCAAACACCTGCCTCCTGGTCCATGTATAGATTCCTCATGAGTACAACTAAGTGCTCTGGCATTCTCACTCTTCACAGTGTTATCCATAATGTGTTGTGATTCACACAGTCAAATGCCTTTACATAGTTGATAAAACATAGACATCTTTCTGGTATTCTCTACCTTGAGTAATATCCAGCTGATATGGCAATGATGTCCCTGGTTCCATGCCCTCTTCTGAATCCAACTTGGTTTTCTGGCAGTTCCCTGTCTACATACAACTACAGTCATGTTTGAATGATAAATATTGTTAAAAATGATCTTTATTTCTTAATATGGCTTTGATTTATCATCTTGTCTTTTGTTGTTTAAGCCTGGAAGGAGATAACCTTTAACATTTCTTGTAGGATTGAACTACTACTAAGGGACTTCTATAACTTTTTATCCTTCAAATGGAAGGACAGTCTTTGCAGGCATAGAATCCTTAGCTGACAGTTTTCCTGCCAGCAGTACAAATATATCATCAGAGTGACTTCTGGTTTCTATTGTTTATGAAGAAAACCCAGGTATTGCTCTTTTTGAGGATATTTTGTACGTGATACGTCACTTTTCTCTTACTACTTTCAATGGTTTCCCTTATCTTTGGCTGTTAACAGTGTGATTAAAATATGCCTTAATATGAATCTTTTGTATTTATCCTTCCTGGAGCTTATTAAATTTCTCATCTTTGTAGATTCATGAATTTCCTTAAATTTGAAAAATTTCAGATATTATTTCTTAAAACATTTTCTATCTCTTTCTACTTTTGTTAGGCTTCCCATCATGTATAACTTGCTACATTTGGAATTCTGTAGATTCCTTTGGAACTATTCTTTTTGTTGGTGTATTGTTCTTTATTCCTTGTGCTACTCAGAGTGGGTGATTTCTGAGGCAGGGTAGAAAGATAGAAAAATTGGGGGAACATGGGAAGGAAAGGGCTTCTCTCATCCTGGGAACTGGTCTGAGTCTTACCAGCCTAGAATTGCAGCACAATCAGAAGAAAATCTGCTGTGAGACCTGCTGCCTAGAAACCAGGGCTTCCCTAAGAATTTCATCAAAGCAGATTACAGACTATAATTAAAGTTACCAGATCCAGGAAATTTTCTTAGGACTAGATATAGTATGAACTTCCTCACCTCTCCCAATTTAGGCATTTTTAACAGTGCTTTCTTTTATAACCTGTAAATTATACCAGACATCCATTGAGACCCCATTGAGCAAGGTAACTTCAAAAGCACCAAATCATACAAATGCATATTGTAGAAGACATCTAAGTCTACCTCTCTCTAGATGCCCATGCTTCATGGTGGAAGCAGGCACTATTTCTCACCCCTTTATCTCATAAACTTCCAAATGCTTCACTCTCTAACTGACTTGTCTTAAAATTCATTTTTGCGACAGAGCCAAGGGCCCAACATTTCCCCTGAATGGAGGTCCCAAAGAGGGCGCTTCTCAGGGCAGGTGGTAATATTGAGGTACAGTGCCCCTATATCTACCCACAATTTCTATTGTTCTGTCTTCATGTTTAGTCTTTCCCTTTCTTTCTTTCTCTCTCTCTCTCTCTCTCTTTCTTTCTTTCTTTCTCTTTTCTAGGATGTTGAACCCAGGGCCTCACAAATCCTTTGCAAGTGCTCTGCCACTTGGCTGTACCACCAGCCCATGTTTTACTTTTTATTTTGAGACAGGGTTTTGTTAAATTGCACAGGTTGCCTCTGGCCTCCCACTTGTGATCTTCCTGTCTCCACCTTGTAAGTGGTTGGGTTTACAGGCATGGGCCACTGTGCCTGATGTTGTTGTTGTTGTTAGGTGCTGTCGAGTCAGTGTCCGACTCATAGCGACCCTCTGTACAGCAGGGGAAACACTATTGTCAGTGCTTCTCTGCTGCTCATAGGGTTTTCAATGGCAGATTGACTTTTGGGAGGGGGTTGCCAGGTCCTTCTCCCAAACCTACAGCTTCTGGTGTTCCCAGGTGGTCTCCCATCCAGGTACTAACCAGGCCCGACCCTGCTTAGCTTCTGAGATCTGACGGGATCGGATGCCACAGGGCTACCGCTGTAGGCACTGTGCCTGATGGTAGTATTTATATCTTCTGCTTGCTAGAATCTGCTGCTGAGTATCTTCTAGTGAATTAATTTCTTTCACTCTTTGTATTTTTGGTTCCAGTATTTCTATTTTTTATTTTTATTATATTCTGGTTATATTCTCTGATATTTCATATATGGTTCTCCTGATTCTCTTTAGTTCTTTGTATATAGTGTCCTTCAGCTCTCTCATGTGAGACATTTAATGAGAAAATTTTATCTAATAAATCCCATACTTGGACTCCTTCATGGGTAGTGGTTGTCAAATCCTTTCCTTACCGATTGATGGATAATATTATTGATTCATTTCTATGTTGTTTAAATTTTTGTTGAACATTAGATTTTTAGTTTACTGTAATCTACTAATTCATTACATAATATTATTTCCCATTCTAGGAATTACTGTCATTACTTGATGAAACTTGAAGGAATCCATTTTGGAATGCATTAGAAATAATTTTTACAGGGATATATATTTTGTCCTGTGTGATCACTTAAATCTCTGGTCTGTTATATCTGGAGCAGATCAGTAAGACTGATGAAAATTTCCTTGAGTTTCTGCATTCATTAAGAAGCAAAAGAAATGAAATAATTGTTTCTTTAAGTTCCTCATTTAAGGGCCCTGGGGAAGTTCCTTGAATCCACAAGGATTTAAACAATGGCCAGGCTTTGTGTTAGTCCATTAGCAGTCTAAAGATACAATCCTGATTTTTGAAGGAAAACATCCCTATTGCCCAATCTGGGACCTGTAAGCTACACACCAACACTGGACACTCTCTACAAAATTGGGATATGAAGACGATTAGCTTCTAAGCGATATGCCAAAGTTACTGAAGTCTTGAGGATACTTTCTTCATCAAGCACTCCCTGGGATGCTTTAAGTGTTTGCATTGACTTTAAGGGTCCCAAAATAGTGTCTTCAGTCTGGCTATGGAGGTTAATGGTTGTGTTGTTAAGGGGACTAACTCTTCAAAATCCTTATCTCACATCTTTGTGACATTGCACCAATAATGTTATCAAAACATACTTAGTATTTCAATATACATCAGGTAACATGTGTCGATTTGTTAGTGTTTCTTTAATTCATTTAACACTATTTGTATGTTGTTGTTGTTGTTAGGTGCCATCGAGTGGAGTCCAACTCATAGTGACCCTATGTACAGCAGATTGAAACACTTGCCGATTCTGTGCCAGGCAAACGATATTATTTATATTTAAGCCCATTGTTGCAGACATTGTGTTAATCCATCTGGTGGAGGGTTTTCCTTTTGCGTTGACCTGCCACTCTCCCAAACATGATGTCCTTCTCCAGGAATTGATCTCTCCTGACTACATGTCCAAAATATGTAAGACACAGTCTGGCCATTCTTGCTTCCAAGGAGCACTCTGGTTGCACTTCTTCTAGGACAGATTTGTTGGTTCTTTTGGCAGTCCATGGTATATTCAATAGACGTCTCCAGCACCACAATTCAAAAGCATCAATTCTTTTTCTGTCTCTCTTGTTCAATGTCCAGCTTTCACAATCATATGATGCGACTGAAAATACCATGGTATGAGTCAGACGCACCTTCGTCTTCAATGTGACATCTTTGCTTTTTAATACTCTAAAGAGATCTTTTGCCACAGCTTTTCCTAGAGCAATGAGTCTTTTGATTTCTTGACTGCTGGTTTCACGGGTATTGATTGTAGAGCCAAGCAAAGCAAAATCTTGGACAACCTCAATCTTTTCTCCATTTATTGTGAAGTTGCCTGCTGACCCAGTCATAAGGATTTTTGTTTTGTTGATGTTTAGTCGTAACCCATATTGAAGGCTATGATCTTTCATCTTCATCAGTAAATGTTTTAAATCCTCTTCACTTTCAGCAAGCAGAGTTGTGTCATCTGCATAACACCGGTTGTTAATGAGTCTTCCTCCAATCTTGATGCCACGTTCTTCCTCATAAAGTCCAGCTTCTCAGATTATTTGCTCAGTGTATAAATTGAAGAGATAGGGTGAAAGTATACAGCCCAACACACACCTTTCTCAACTTTAAAACACTCAGTGCTTCCTTGTTCTATTCAAACAACTGCCTTCTGGTTCATGTACAGATTTCTCATGAGCACAATTAGGTGTTCTGGTATTCCCATTTTCTGAAGTGTTATCCATAATTTGTTATGATCCACATAATCAAATGCTTTTGCGTAGTCAATAAAACATAGATAGACATCTTTCTGATATTCTCTCCTTTCAGCTAATATCCTCCTGACATCAGCAATGATGTCCCTGGTTCCCCGCCCTCTTCTGAATCCCACTTGATTTTCCGGTAATTCCCTGTCTATATACTGCTGCAGTGGCTTCTGAGTGATCTTTAGTAGAATTTTGCTGGTGTGTGATATTAATGATATTGTCCGATAGTTTGCACATTCAGTCGGATCCCCTTTTTTGGGAATAGGCACAAATATGGATCTCTTCCAGTCAGTTGGCCAAGTAGCTGTTTTCCAAACCTGTTGGCATAAACATGTTAACACCTCCAGTGCTGAATGTGTTTGTTGAAACATCCCTATTGGTATCCCATCGATTCCTGGAGCCTTGTGTTTCACCAGTTCTTTCAAGGCAGCTTCCACTTCATCCTTCAACACCATTGGTTCCTCTTCATATGCAGCCTCTTGGAATGGTTGGTCATCTACCAATTCTTTCTTGTATAATGACTCTGTGTATTCTTCCCATCTTCTTTTGATGTTTCCTGCATCATTTAATATTTTCCCTGTAGAATCTTTCACTACTGCCA
>VMDO01003277.1:0-30296 GCA_007922755.1 Pedetes capensis
GTAGGGCCCATCTCCTACAGTTTCCACTGCCTCCTAATAGCTCCATCAGATGGGGACCAGCCTTATAAAACAAGTTTTGGGGGACATTTAAGATCCAAACCATGAAAGCTGCTTTAAATTTGCCTTCAGTCCAAGATGCCATTTTCATTTTTTAAATTCTTTTCCTGTCTTTGTTTCATTTTGGGTAGTTTCTATTACTGTATTGTCAGGCTCCCTAATCTTTTGATCTGCAATGTTTAATTAGCCATTAATCTCATTTAATGTATTTTTCACCTCAGACATTATAGTTTTCTTTGGTAGAAGTGTTTTGGGGGGGGCTTTAAAGTTTTTATATACCTCTATTTTTTGAACATATGGAGTACAGTTGTAATAGTTTTAACAGTCTCATCTGCTAATTCTAACATCTGTGTCTGTTTTGGGTGGCTTTAACTGATTGGTTTTTCTTCTCATTATAGTTGTGTCTTTCTGTTTCCGATTATGCTTCATAATCTTTGATTGGATGCCAGACATTGTGATTTTATTTTATGTGCTAGGTACTTTTGTGTTCCTATAAATATTCTTTTAGGCTGGGGTTTAACTCAGTTGGTAGAGTGCTACTCCTCTCTGAGGACCCAGGTTCAGTCCCCAGCACTGTAAAAATGGGAGAACGGCATGGCATCCCACTCCTGGAACAGTCCCCAAACCATCAGCCATCGAAAACCCAGTAAAGGTTAGCTCAGTTGGTTGAGTGCCGCTCTGTGCTGATGCCCTCCATTCTATCCTCAGCACCACAGAAATGGGAGAAGGATGTGGCAGTCCACTCCTGAGGCAGTCCTGAAATAGTCAGTCATTGAAAACCCTATGAGTCAGACCCAACTCAAGAGCACCTAACAACAACAACAACAACAACAACAACAACAACAACAATAAATATTTTTGAACTTTGTTCTAGGATGCATTTAAAATTCTAGGAAGTGGTTTGCTACTTTTTGGTATTCTTTTAAGATTTGCTAAGCAGGAGAAGAGCAGCATTTAGGCTAGGTCTAAGTTTCTCCCACTATTTAGGGAAGATCCTTTCCTTGCTTATTAAATGACTTCTTCTTAAATATGGACAAGGGGACAAAGAACAGTAAATAAGACAAAATTATTCCTCTTAAGGAATCTACATTCTATGGATGGAGACAGAAATAAGCCAATAGTTATATATCAGGTAGTAATATGTGCTTTGAAGAAAAAATAAGAGTGGGTAATGAGAAAAAGAGCAGTAGGGAGTGGAAAAGGGTAGAATATGAGTATTTGGGGAAAATTATATGAAAAGGTGATATTTTTCAGAAACTGGAAGGGAGTAAAGTGGCATACCAGGTGGCTACCTGCAGGTAGGGTATTCTAGGCAAATAGAAGAATAAATTCTGAGATAGAATAACAAGAAGAGAGTATAGTTGTGGTATGCATGAGAGAGAACAAGAAGGGAAGGATGCAGAGGGTCGATGGAAGGTGAAGGGGGAGCAGTAGGAGGCAGTAGGGTCAGACAAGTAGCACGTGGAGGATGGAGAAATCTATACATAATAGGAACAGTGGATTTTATTAGACAGGGCAGAGGAGACTATAAAGATAGATAAAGGAGTGAGCTGACTTACCTCCTGGAAGGGATATTCTTGTTGTCGTGTGGAGAATTGATTTAGGGTGGTATGAGGAGACTACACAGGAAGTTGTGACAATTATCCAAGAGAAAGGAGTTATCAGTGGTGAAGCTGATGGAAAATCAGTCAGATATGGGATATATTCATAAGTTACAGCCAGTGGGCTAGGGGTGTGGCCCAGTGGTAGAGCACTTGTCTGGCATGTTCTGGGTTCAACTCCCCAGTACTGCCGAAAAAAAAAATTGAGCCAACAGCATTTGCTGATGGATTAGATGTGGGGATAATGGGAAAGGGGAAGAAAGGAAGAGGGGTGAACCCATGCATGAAAATACACACAGGTTACAGTGACTTCAAGGTGTGACTTTGTTGTTTGCCCACCATCCTCACCAGAAACTGGAAAAATAAGAGTGCCCTCATTTTGGATAGAGAAGACTGGAAAGGAGACACAGAAATTCAGTTTTGCATGCTGAGTTTGAGATTCCCTTAAGGATGTCAAGGAGGCAGTTGGACATACAAGTTGAGTTGAGAGAAGTATTGCCTGGAGACATAATTTCGAGAGTCATCAGGATATAGAAGGCATTTAAAGGATAGGTCTGGATGAGATCACCTAAGCAGTAAATATGGATGGGGAACTAGAGGTGGCTGAGGATTGGGATTATCCAACATTGAGAAGTCAGGAAGAAGTGGAAGAGCCATCAAAGGAGACAAGAAGGACAGGTACCAAAGGCAGGATGAGATCCAAGACAGTAGCATTTTAGGAGCTAGGAGAAGAGAGTGTTTTAACAAAGAAGGTGTGATACACTCTGTCAATTGCTGTGAAAGTTGATGGAAATATGTTTGTAGAATTGACTTTGGATTTCAGCAGGATAGGGGACATTGGTGATTTTTACAAGATCAGACTTATGAAGTGGTGAGAATGTAAGTCTGATTGGAGCAGATTTAAGAGAGAATAGAGAAAAAGTGGCAACAGTGGGCATGAACAGTCTTTGGAGTCACATCGTAAAGGAGAACACAGAAGTGGGAAGCAAGCTGATCCCTATGCCTGACATGCTTGGATGTCTAAGAGGGGACACAAGAAAGGGTTCCCTGCAGTTACCTGAGAGAGATTGAATGATCCTGGGTAGAGAAGGCATTGGAGAAAAATTTTACTTTCCTCTTTATAACTTTGCATACTATTTGATTCTTTTCCAATCCAGCTTGCATTGTTCTTATTGAAAATCAATCCTTCCAAAGTTTATATGTGTGAAAAAACATATAAAGTTAGAATATGGTATGTCTACTATGATTTGGGCCTGTAACTGTATCATTTTGGTGTCCGATCCCATCAGATCTCTGAAGCTAAGCAGGGTTGGACCTGGTTAGTACTTGGATGGGAGACCAACTGGGAACACTAGGTGCTGTAGGTTTGGGAGAAGGACCTGGCAACCCACTTCCATAAAAGAATCAGTCATTGAAAACCCTATGAATAGCAGAGAAGCACAACAACATTTTGCCTGTTGCACATAGGGTCATTATGAGTTGGACACCCACTCGATGGCAACAACAACAAGAATGATTTGGAGTCTGTAGCCATAGCACCCTGGCATCTGATACCACTTGATCTCAGAAGCTAAGCAGGATGGGCCTGATTAGTCCTAGGATGGGAGATCGCCTGGGAATACTAGGTGCTGCAGGCAAGGGAGAAGGATCAGGCAACCCACTCCTGAAACAATCCACCACTGAAAACCTTATGAATAGCTGAGAAGCACTGACACAGTGCTGGGCATGGCACAGTGTTGGGGAGTGTTTTGTTCTGTTATACAGAGTCAATGAGTCAGACTTAAAGGCATCTGACAATAAAACAACTACTATGATTAGGTTAAACAAACAAGACAGTATGCAGAGAAAAGACAGGAAGAAAATACATAAAGTATTAAAAATAAAAATACAAAGTTGAAATAGAATGAACTTTGTAATCTAGAAGTATTTTGGGCTAAAACTTGGCTTCCATATACTTTGCTTAATTTCTCTTACCCTTGATTTCCGTATTTGTAATATTCATATAAATTACTCCCATCATGAAGGAGTAGTGTGAGTCTTAATGGAATAATGTATGTTAAGTGCCTAGAATTTACTAGGTTCTTGCCTGTTATATAATTCCTTCTAATTTTCTATATTTTCCAATGTTTTAAAAGGGACAAAATAGTTGTACATTACTTGTGTAATTAAAATATGGGAACATTGAAAATAGACTGGAAAAATAGTTGCTGAAATGTTAGTGTTGATTCTAGGTGATAGGAATATGACTGATGGTCATTTTATGCTCAGTAGAGTTTCTTGGGTATCTTAGATGTTATTTTTGAAACCGATAAGCTGGCCAAAAAACCCCACAAAACCCCCCTCAAACCAGAGATTTTTTTTTTTTTTTTTTTTTTTTTTTTTGTGGTACTGGGGATTGAACCCAGGGCCTCGCGCTTGCATGCTTTGCAAGTGCTGGACCACTGAGCTGCACTCTCAGCCAATTTTTTTTAACATTTTGAGACAGGGTTTCACTAAGTTACACAGAAGGCCTCTGGTCTCGAACTTGTGATCCTCCTGCCTCCGCCTTCCAAGTCACTGGGATTACAGGTGTGTGCCACCACACCCAGCTAAACCAGAGATTTTTAAAAGCAGAGATATCAGGTGATATGTACTTTTCTGCCCAGTTCACCTACCTTTTTTTTGAACAGGAGAAGAAGGTCTGCAGGAAGGTATAGAACAGGAACTACCATCTGAAAATCAGTTGGATAAAACCCAATGCATCAGAAAAATAGATGTATGAAAACGTGATTTCATTTACATTTGAGGCTTTTATCTGGTGCCTAAGTTGAGGTCTACCTGTGAGATCTGTAAGGTGAATGGCTTGTGGGGACAGTCCCAGTTTACCTGTTGTCCAGGTTATTATGTACACAGTCTCCTTTCATTTTATGTAGTGTCTTTGTTTGGATGATAAATTGTATGATCCTCCTATTTAAGGGACATTGAACTCTTAAACGTTTTCACAGGACTCAATAATGATCTTAGATACTATTGTGCAAAGACCTGTTTATCATAATGAGAATAGGATGACTGGCCAATGAGATAAAAAGTGTTTCAAGGTCAATTTCTGGATTTAGAATTCTGTGATGAAGTTGTTGTTGTTGTTAGGTGCCGTTGAGTCCGATTTTTGTTTTCTTGATGTTGAGACACAGTCCATAATAAAAGCTGTGTTCTTTGATCTTCATCAGCAAATGCTTTAAATCTTCTCTGGGCCGGGCTTTTTCTGACTAGGACAAAAGGTGAGTTTAGGTGGCTTCCTGGAGTGAGCAACATAATTCCGTTTTTCAGGAGACTAAGTTATCTTCACTATATAACATGCATTTGTTTTACAGAAGGCATTGAGAATATGGAGGTTTTTATTTTTTGGACTGAAAATCTTTGTTCATTTTTGAGATGGAATAATAGTTGGTCAACTATTGTGAGATTTGGGTATGTGCCATTTATCTTGACATTGGAAATTCCATTCCTTTGTCCTTGCCTTCAAAAGCTCAGTAAGCAAAGGAAAGGGAAGCTGTGGACAGATCTTCAAGGGCTTGACCTGATCCTGGTTGAGGCTCTTGCTTAGTACTTCACTCACATACCAACTTCTAAACTAAGAATTATAGTATGGAATTTAAGGATTGAAAGAAAAAAGTAAGAGCTTATAGTTAATCGCTCTTTCAACTCTTTCTGAATACGTAGTCTTTGGAGAAAATCTTATCATTCTAAGTAATTCTTTTATCTCAATGCCAAGTGATATTTCATTTTGATCTAGGATCTCAGGTTTGGATACATCATTTCTTTTGGAAAACTGTTAGCATTTTGTGCTGCTGAATTAAGTAACTCATGATAATGAGAATCCCTAGTGTGGTTCTTTCCTGCTGTCTTAAAAAAAAAAAAATTCAAGACCCCACATATCTGAGAGAAGGAAACTGTACCTTAAGGCTTAACACAGAAGTTGTAAAGGCTGGTCTCCTTTAAAGCTGGGCTGTCAGCAGCCTGCAAATTAGAACTGTAGGGATTGTTAAAACTTAAAAGTTCATCTTTAACATGAAGGGGGTTCACACACAACTATTCTGAGGGCTAATGTTTAGTGACAGATGCAGAGTAGGAGATTCAAATGTTAGAAAAACTCAAGCTTTCTTGAGTTCCTTAGCTTTCATTTTAGGTATCAGTCAGTCCTTGCCAAGAATATATCTGAAAGGACTGATACTAGCTATTTCAAAGGACCTTCCTTTGTGTAATGTACTTTGTTGTTGTTAGGTGCCGTCAAGTCGAGTCCGACTCATAGCGACCTTCATAGGGTTTTCAATGGCAGATTGTTTTGGGGTTGCCTTGGGAGTGGGTTGCCATGTCCTTCTCCCATTTTGCAGTGCTGGGAATTGAACTTAGGACCTCAGAGACTGCAGGGCAGCGCTCTACCAACTGAGCTAAATCCCAGCCCATATAATGTACTTAGAGAATCATGTAGTATTGTAGTCTATCATATATTTTGTATATACCATAATATCCACAAGTAACAGTGACCCTATTGATTTTTTCCCAATTAATGTCAACATGGGCTTGTGAAAAGAAAGCTCATAAAACTGGGAGGCAGTTCTTATAACAGAGATTTAAACTATATATTACTAATAACTGAGTATGTTGAAACTTTATATGCCTCAACTTCTTCATCTGTAAATGGAGACTTCTAATAAGTTTTCTGTCTACCTCTTTGGGATGTTTTCATGGTTAAATGGATGATTAGATGTCAGATCCTTTGCAGAACTAGAATCCAGTTGTGGTGGAGACTGACCATGCTTATCTAGATCTATTTCATCATATGGGAAGATTCCTCTTCCTGACCCCCTTGTAATTGGGCAGGTCATGTGATGGGCTAATGGGCTGCGGTTGAACAGGACTCACTTCTGTGCCACATCATTTAATTGTTGGTGTGAGACCCTTTAGGACTCTCTGTGCTGTGGTGATTATGGAAGTGTATCTTCAGAGTTTAGAGCTGTATGAAGTGCTAGGACAGCACTTGGAAGATAGTTTCTAGGAGAGATGCCTATACCCACAGTGGATTTTGAATAATCAAGAAATAGACCTACACTGTGTCAGATCACTGAGTTGAGGGATTACATGTTATGGCAGCATAAACGAGTCTATCCAGACTGCTGTAAGGAATAAAGAAGTCAGAAAATTATTAGTATGATAACTAGCTGGAAGTCTTTTAACCCATTCTAATATTTATCACTAGTTTGCTGGTGTGCCATTTTCTGGCACCTAATGGATTTGAACATGATTATGTTGACTCTTTTCCCATCCCCTAAGATGGCCTGGTGCTTGGCTTTCCCCAGAGAAAGTACTCTACGTGAAAGACTAAGGAAGAAACCCTAGTCTGATGTGGCTTCAGAAGTCTCACATGATCATTTCTACCTCATTCTATTGGGTGTGCTTTGTGGGAGAGGGCTACCAACAGTGTCAATCCCAGGAGATGAGATGGGTTTAGCTCAGTTGGTGGAGTGCTACTCTGTGCTCTCTGAGGCCCTAGGTTTAATCTCTAGCACTGCAAAAATGGGAGAAGGACCAGGCAGCCCATTCCCAAAACAATCCTGAAATTAATCTGCCATTGAAAACCCTATGAATGCCAGAGAAATACTGACACAGTGCCAGGCGTGGCACAGTGTTGGGGAGTGTTTAGTTCTGTTGCACATAGGATGGCTAAGAGTCAGATCCAGCTCAATGGCACCTAACAACAACAGTAATCAAAGAACATTGTTTATTTGAGACATTTTCTTGGATTTGATACACAGTTTTAAACTTAGAATATAGGAATGCCAGTTGTTGAATCCTGGGATTTATCCTAAATGATGTTCAATAAGAAGGACAAAGATGAATTTTTGTGGGTTGTCTGCTTGAGTAGGGGTCTCAGGACAGAAGGTGTCTGACACTGCACAGATACAGTACCTTCTAGGACACTCTCTGGGACTAACTTTGTTATTCTTAATTTTCTACTTTTTTCGCACTTCTCTGAATCTGAATTTTTAAACAAAATAGACAGGCGGCAAGAAAATGTTCAAAACAGAGTAGAAATAGCTGCTATAACAGCAATCTCTGTCCTAGCTGTTGAGTGCTCACTATGTGACCTCTGTTGTACATTACATCTTATTTAGTCTTTCCAAAGGCCGTTGATGGAAGATGATATTATCTCCATTTTAAATATGACAAAACTGACAGAGTAATTCATCCAAGGTCAGGTAGCAGATGGTTTGGCTGAGACTAGAACCCATTTCTCACTGTCTCCAAAAGCCATGGTTAGTATACTCCCTCTCACTATGTTCTGTTGATGTACACACAAACACGCGCATGCACGCGCACACACACGGGCGCGCGCACATGCACACAGGTTTGGGCATCAGAAAATTGAATAACTGGAGTTGTGTTATTTAGGTGGATCTGTCAAAGGTAAAAGATCCAGGAAAATGTAATTCTGGATATGAAAACACTTTGAAACTGAAAAGTGTTTTATAAATGCAAGATGACAATGTTATGAGTATTATTCAGCTCAGGGAAGTAAGAAAATGAACCACATATAATCTCTCTATTTCTTCTTCCGTTGGATTTTAGTGGAGCACCTGCCCATTAATCCTTACCCTGTTAAAACATTAACAGCCTATCCAGGTAATACATGGGAATTAATGTGTAATTAAAGAAAATGATCATTTTCTTGGCTTTGAAATGGAAATAGCAATATTTCAAGGTAGTATATATTCTAAACCAATAAATGTTTTAGATTAGGAAAGCTTGCTAAAATGTATAATTTAGGAAGATATCAAATCATCAGTTTAAATTAAGGCACAAAGAGCTTTACTTCTGTAAAAGCATTTTGTTGTAATGTCAGTGTGGTGCCATATTTGTCTCCAACATGAAGATGTTGCCTTGTTAACAACCACTATTTACAGAAAATAGGCCTGAGGAATGGGCAAAACATGTTTCTTTTGGATTCCCCCCCCCCCTTTTGGCATGTCCTGTGGTGGCATTAACACATTAGCAATGAACTCTGATGACGATCTTGAGAGTGAGGGATGATATGTAGCCCTCATTACATTGCTTGGCACCCAGCCCATAGACACCAGCAGAAAGAGCCTTGATTTCATTTCAAAAGGAGTTAGAAGAATGTGAAGAAGGTCACTGCCATCAATCTGTTATCACTCTGCTAGATAGGATCTCTTAAGGGGGCACATGAAAGGTATTTTAAAACCCCCAATGAAGGCTCCCAAATGACAATGTTCATCTTACTACCTCCTAATGAAAGTGTGCAATCTTTGAAACAGAGCTCACAAGCACTGCACAGCAAAAATTGACTAAGAAAATGCTTTCATTTTAAATTGTCTCAGCTAGAGTCAGTATATCTAGTCAATATATATAGTGAAGCATGAATATGAAAGTAAAAAAGCATAAAGATTTTGCAGTCCTGTGAGGTTTCATTAACTTCCCATTCTTATGAGTGGATCAGGAGTGGTCCTGCTGAGTTGAATGTCCTGTGTAAGGCTGTGTATCGATGGGAAGAGAGAAGGTAGTCTTGAGGAGCTCTCATCTCCCAGAATGCTCTCCTGCTGTCACTAGTTATATTATGCCCTTTGTTCTATTTCCTTTGCTTCATTTTAAGGGTATTCTATAAGAAAAATACATAGTATTTAAAATTTAAGTCCTTCACCGTAAGATTTAGTTTTCTGAAATTTTATCTAACTTTTAGGTGCATGCATATATTAATTACATAATTAAAAGTCTGATGCATGTTCAATTATCTGTTCTATTTATTACTATTAATATAAACTTTTTGATGTTATGAAATTTTAACAATAATATTTCATAAGTGCCTCATAATTCATCACATTGATTTGTCACAATTTAACTATTCTCTTCTTCTCCATTTAGGTTGTAGAATCTCCTCTGCTATAGATGACAATGTAAAAAAGTTCTTCTTGAAGACAGCCTTTTCATTTTCTATGGTATTGTTTTCTTAAGCTAAATTTTAAGAGTAGGACTAGAAGGTCAAGGCTACTTTTATTATTTATGCGATTTACCTTCATAGGTTTGCTTTCCTGATATATTGTGAGTAATTTTTCTTTTTTATATTGTTAATTTTTGAGAGTCTATTGAAAACCCCATAAATAGCAGAGAAGCACTGACAATAGTGCCATGCATGGCACAGCATTGAAGAATGTTTTGTTCTGTTGTACGTAGGGTCAATATGAGTCAGACTTGACTTGATGACACCTAACAACAACAACAATCAAGTATTTAGGAGTTCACATAGTATTGATATGCCTGACCAAAGGTGATGATTGTATCAGTAATGGTTCCAGCAGGACGCAGAATTTACCTGCTTGGTTTGGCTGAGACGGGTTTACTGAAGGGCTGTTCCCACAGAAGTGTGTGTGGGAGGGGCAGGTAAAGAGCAAATGGAGCTATTAATAGGTGGGAAGCCATGGCAAACCTGGGCTGAAGGAACAAGGGGAGAACATAATGTTTGATGACACGAGCACTTGGAGCTGTGGGCATGGAGGAGGCAGAGAATGTAGGTGCTGAGGCGGTGGAGGGATGGACACAGCTGCAGCATGTGGGCAGTGGGAAGGGGCACCCCAACCTCTCTCTCTTCTCTCCACTCTCCCGCCAGGACATCCCATTGGTCAAACTCAACCTCATGTCCCCTGTCACAGGAACCCGGCTGATGCTCCTCCCTTCAGGGGTCACCCTCCTTGGGCAGGGCAGGACAGACAATGAATCTAGGGCTGGGGTGGAGGGGTAGAGGGCAAACAAACCAACAAAACCCAAACCAACCTAGCGCAATGATGGGAGGTTGGTTTCAGTGGCTGTGAGATCCTACAGGGCACGAGTTGTAGGATCTTATGTTTGGATCATAGTTCATGTCTCTCTGGGACAGGACTGCAGGCTCGAAGAAAGGCCACAGGGTTGCATTTCTTTTATGATGAAAACTAGGACTCAGCGCTGAGGAGTCACAGGTGTGTGCTGTGTGCGCTGGTGCCCTGGCAGTCTTGTAGTCACCTCATGATAGCCTGACTTGATTCCTTTTAACCGCTGTTCCATTTCTCCTCCAGTTCCTAACCTGCCCCCTCAGGGTGGGATCCAGATAAGTTTCTAGTGTCAAGTACACACTAAGAGCTGTTTGTCTGGGTAAGAATTTGATCACCAGGCAACATTCCACAGGGCAGTTTCTCACAATGGGGCTGAGGGCCTCTGAGCATTTATGGACTTTGGGGATTTGTGAGTCTTTTATGTGAATTTTAAAATGTTGCTTTCATTTGGATGGCAGAGAAAATCTAACAGACATATTCTGGGACATTGGAGTCGCTGTCATACCTGAGAGCTGGGACATGATTCCAATTCCTGCCCTTGCACTTAGGTTTGTTTTCAAATTAATGTCAATTAGAACCACTTTCAATGTGGAAATTCTTAAATCATCAGAGGAGACCTAATGTGATTCTGAAGGACTACTTACATTCAAAGACCAAATACCCCACAAAGCAGGCTGATGAAGAAGGATTCACAGGAGTTCCCACAGGGACGGTGGTGGCAGCATCCAGTCATCACACAGAACATGGAAGGAAAGGCTTGCTGAGATCAAAAGGACTCGTGCCACAGCAATCAGTACCATCTGTGTCCCTGTTGGGGTGGCAATGTGGTTTCAGCAGAAGATCAGCTAGATGTTAAGTTAATGTGATTAATTTGAATGCTCTTGGCTATACAGTTTTGGTTGTGTTTATTTATCCATGATCTTTGATTTGTATAGCTAAGGGTGATATGTCTACCGATCTTGTCCCTGGATTTATGTTAGTTGTTTTCTAAGTAACACACTAATAACAATAGCAATAACAATAATAATTAAAATTAACCTAAGGGATCCCAGGCAACATTATTATTTAAAAAGTATCTGTACATAACTCAAGTTGTATAATTGGTATGTAGAGGTAAGAATGCTAAACTGATAATCTTGGCCCCTGTGTGCTGATTTAAGAAAGAAGGAAAGAAGAAGGGAGGGAGAGAGAAAGAAAAAAACTTTAAAAATGCTATAAAGGACTTTATGGATCGTCACCTCAAGGATTCATGAAGTTTTGGATGATCTAGTAGCATAGCAGAGAAGCACTGACAATAGTGTTTCCCCTGTTGTACAGAGGGTCGCTATGAGTCGGATACTGACTCGACGGCACCTAACAACAACAACAAGTAGCATATATTTAGGAAATTCCCACACAGTATTAGCCAACAGAATTCTGTTGGCTCATTTACACTTTTCTAGTTATGAACTCTTTCTTATAGAATCCAGGGGCTAGTGTTTCTATTTTTGCCATAACCAAGCAGGACAGTCAACTCTCATAAATATTTACTGACTGATTTTCTGATATGTCAACTTCATTTGTTGAAAATATTCAAAAGTAGCTCTTCCTTTTACTTCACTGCATGCCCCTCCAAGAATGTGGTTCATGAATGCAATACTTCTTGAGGTACACCAATATACAGTTCTCTTTGCATCTGCCTTGTAGTTATCAGCAACAATTTTTCCATTGGACAGAAAACATTGTCTCCTGGGTGCATATAGCAGATAATGTGTATCAATATTGAGGGCATTTGTAAGCTTGTGGGAGACCTAGGTGATGGTGTGTCTGGCATTCAACATGCAGGTCTGTTCTTTAGGCAGAAGTTATAAAACACATTATGTAAGTGATGATCATATGATACTATGAACAGGTGTGCATGCTGGAGTAGCCTGGTGTTCTCAGCTAGGCAACGCCTTTTATACTTAGCAACTCACAAGGGGAGAATCACCTCTAACACTTCTGAAGTTGTGGTAGCAGGGCAGTTACTGTTATTATTACCACTCACTAACTCTTCTTCTGGAGTTCATCAGAGATGGAGATAATACAAATAATAGATAGTTCATAAATAATTTGTACATGTCACAAAAATGTGTTAGGCATTTTCTCTCCCGCCAATTGACCTTTCTACTTGTTTGCTTTAGGATTATGTGAAAAGGAGCCTGAATTCCCAAGTCAGGGTTCCGATTACAGTGTTGCTCTGCTCCAACTCTTTCCTCACCTCCCTCTCTCCCGAAAAATCTCATTGTCCAAGTTATAGGAAAAGTGATGAAAACATGGCCCCAAGAAGCTTCTTTTGGCGATTTTCCCAGAGCTTAATGCCAACACTCAGGTGGGGGAAGCCTTGAAAGGGTAATCATGCTGCCATGTTTTTTTCTAAGAAGATTGGTTTGGGTTCATAAGCTCAGATCTCATCTACCACAAAGCTTCCAGGAGGAAGCTGAGCTTTTCCAGTCAAATGGCAACTTTTCACATCACCCCATCCCCGCCACCCCAAAACTCTGCACTGACAAAACCCAGGAGGGCAAACACATCCTTGCCTATCAGAGCGTGCAGCAACTTTACAAATCACTAATCTCCAAGCCTGTTTGCTATAGTCAAACAATACCTAGTCGCAGCAAAGCCTCCACAAACAAAGCCACGCCTGGCCTGTAGGTTAGGATAAGTAGATTACTTTCTAGACAGGCTGGAGGCTTCAACTGCCAAAACACTGTCTTTTTTTTTTTTTTCTCTGAGTCTCTTTTAGTCCCTTGGGGGAGTCAGCCTGCCTTCAGGGGCCATGGGACCCCACCAGGAAATTTCATTCTGTTAGTACTTGCCAGCCTTTCTATCTCAATTACCATGGGGGAGGGTCCATTTTACCATGGGATGGGGGAAAGTGGCAGAGAGTCTTGGTGCTGCTCAGGTGATTAGGACCATGATACCCTTTTCCCCACTGTGAATTAAGTCAGTCACTATCATAATCCCTTTTTCAAACAACACAAGTGCCTTGGAGGTTTTATTTTAATTCTAATCATTCCAGTCCCTCTATTTCTATTTTATTTATTTATTTATTTATTCATTCATTCATTCATTCATTCATTCAGTAATGGGGGATTGAACCCAGGGCCTTGCACATACTTTACAAGAGCTCTAACACTTTTTATTTTTAATCTTGAGACAAGGTCTCACTAAATTATGCAGCCTGTCTCTGCCCTTGAATTTGTGATTCTCCTGCATCTACCTCCTGAATTGCTGAGATTACAGGTGTGTGCCACTGTTGTTGTTGTTGTTGTTGTTGTTGTTAGGTGCCATCGAATCAGGTCTGACTCATAGAGACCCTAGGTACAACAGAATGAAGCACTCCCTGATACTGTGTCAGGCACACGATCTTATTTATGTTTAAGCCCACTGTTGCAGACCTTGTGTCAATCCATCTAGCTGAGAGTTTTCCTTTTTGTCATTGACCTGCCACTCTCCCAAACATGATGTCCTTCTCCAGGGATTGGTCCTTCTTGACAACATGTCCAAAATACGTAAGATGCAGTCTAGCCATCCTTGCTTCCAAGGAGTACTCTGGTTGCACTTCCTCTAGGATGGAACTGTGGGTTCTTTTGGCAGTCCATGGTATATTCAATATTCTTCTCCAGCACCATATTTCAAAAGCATCAATTATTATCCTGTCTCCCTTATTCAATGTCCAGCTTTCACAAGCATATGATACAACTGAAAATACCATGGCACAAGTCAGGCACACCTTTGTCTTCAGTGTGGCATCTTTACTTTTCAACACTTTAAAGAGGTCTCTTGCAACAGCTTTTTGCAATGCAATGCATCTTTTAATTTCTTGACTGCTGTGTCCATGGGTGTTGCTTGTAGAACCAAGTAAAGCAAAATCTTGGACAACTTCAGTCTTTTCTTCATTTGTCATGAAGTTGCTTACTGACCCAGTTGTAAGGATTTTTGTTTTATTGATGTTGAGGCACAATCCCTATTGAAGGCTGTATTCTTTGATCTTCACCAGTAAATGTTTCAAATCCTCTTTACTTTCAGCAAGCAGATTTGTGTCATCTGCATAACACAGGTTGTTAATAAGTCTTTTTCCAATCGTGATGCCGCATTCTTCTTCATGAAGTCCAGCTTCTTGGGTCATTTGCTCAGCATAAGTATTGAAAAGGTTTGGTGAAAGGATATAGCCCCGATGCATACCTTGCTCAACTTTAAACCAACCAGCGTTTCCTTGTTCTATTTGAACAATTCCCTCCTGGTCCATGTACAAATTCCTCATGAATACAACTAAGTGCTCTAGTATTCCCATTCTTCACAACGTTATTCATAATTTGTTATGATCCACACAGACATATGCCTTTGCATAATCGATAAAACATGGATAGATGTCTGTCTGGTGTTTTCTGGTTTCAGCTAATATCCATCTGACATCAGCAATGATGTCCATGGTTCCCCACCCTCTTCTGAATCTGGCTTGATTTTTCAGCATTTCCCTTCCTATATACTGCTGCAGTCACTTTTGAATGATCTTCAGCAAAATTTTGTTTGTGTGTGATATTAATGATATTGTTTGATAGTTTCCATGTTCGGATGAATTCCCTTTTTTGGGAATAGGCACAAATATGGATCTCTTCCAGTCAACTGGATCTCTTCCAGGTAGCTATTTTCCAAATCTCTTGGCATAAACAAGTTAGTACCAACAGTGCTGCATCTGTTTGTTGAAACATCCCTGTTGGTATTCCATCAATTCCTGGAACCTTGTCTTTTGCCAATTCCTTCAAGGCAGCTTCTACTTTGTCCTTCAATACCATTGGTTTCTGATCATATGCAACCTCTTGAAATGGTTGGTCATTCACCAATTCTTTTTGATATAGTGACTCTGTGTATTCCTTCCATCTTCTTTTGATGTTTCCTGTGTTGTTTAATATTTTCCCTATAGAATCCTTCATTATTGCCACTTGAAATTTGAATCTTTTCTTCAATTCCTTAAGCTTGAGAAAAACAGAGCATGTTCTTCTCTTTTGGCTTTCTATCTCTAGCTCTTTACACATATCATTATAATATTTGATTTTGTCTTCTCAAGCTGCTCTTTGAAATCTTCTATTTAGTTCCTTAACTTCATCATGTCTTCCTTCTACTTTAGCTACTCAACATTCACGGGCAACTTTCAGGGTCTCTTTTGACATGTAATTTAGTCTTTTCTTTTTTCTTGTCTTTTTAATAACCTTTTGCTTTCCTTATTAATGGTGTCTTTGATATCATGCCACAACTCACGTGGTCTTCTCTCATTAGTGTCTTATGTATCAAACCTGTCTTGAATTGGCCTCTGAACTTGGGATATATTAAAGGTTACACCTTGGTTCTCATACACTTGTTCTATTTTTATTCAGTTTCATTTTGAACCTGTATATGAGCAGTTGATGATCTGATCCACAATCAGCACCTGGCTTTGTCCTGACATTTGATATTGAGCTTTTCCATCATCTCTTTTCACAAATATAGTCAGTTTGGTTCCTATATGTTTCTTCTGGTGAATTCCATGTGTATAGTTGCTGTTAATGTTGGTGAAAAAATGTATTTGCAATGAAAAGGTCATTGGTCTGACAAAATTCTATCATCTGAATGCCCTGATGAATCATCTTCTTTTGAATTTTATGGTCTTCTTATCTGATCTTTTAGTTTCGACTTCCTTCACCATCACAATATAAATATTAGTTTTCTTATTTTATAGACATAGTTTAAAATATCCATCTTAAGCCAGGCATTTTGGCACATGCCTGTAATTCTCATGACTCAGGAGGCAGAAGCAGGAGGATGGCAAGTTTGAGACCAGAGACAGACTGTATAACTTAGTGAGACCGTGTCTCAAGATTAAGAAATATATATACATTTCAAATTATCTGCATATTTTCCAACTTTCTTGCTCCTTATATGTCAAACTTCATTCTTGAAAGATGTTCTTTTTGTGAAGTTTTGTTTATAGTAAATTTGTTTTTTGTTTATAAGAAAGTGTAATTATTTCATTCTCATTCTCAAAAAGTAGCTGCATTGGGTGTTCTAGTTAACAGCTATCTTCTCCCAGCATTTGGACATCTTCTTTTTTTGTTGTTGCTGTTGAGAAACCTGCTGTTGGTCTCTTTTCTGGCTGCTTTTATATCATTGTCATTGCTTTGGGTATTTTACAGTATCATGTCAGTGTATGTGGATGTGAAATGCTTTTATTCTTCTGCTTGGGATAGAGTGTGTTTTTTCCATTTTGGATTGGTGTCTTTCATCAGCTCTGGAAAAATCTTGGCCCGTATGTGTCAAAATTGCCCGTCTTCCCTTGTCTCTTCTTTTCTAGGACTTACATTTGACTTGTGCTTAACATGTTTATTCTGTTTTCCATGCTTCTTGATGACCTTTTAATATTTTCCCATCTCTTTTTCTGTTGCATTCTGTTCACCTTTTTATTTTTTCATAATTCTTACCAGGTCAGTAATTCCCCCTTTCAGGTATATAAAGTTGTCATTGAACCTACCCATTGAGTTTTTAGCATCAATAATTTTATATTGTTATTTCAAAGTAGTCTTTGGCTAGCTTGCAATTCTTCTTTTTTTAAAGTCTTTTTTTTTTTAAATCAAGAAATCTGTCATACTTAGTAGTAGTTTTTGTTTGGCAATAACAAGTATTTGGCAATTAAAGGTGTGGTTCTCTTTATTAAATCTATCTACTCTCGTTTTTGCTGCTTTGTATCTTCTTTTTTGAGAAACGTGTTTTGAGAGCTAATATTTGACTAAATTTAATTACAGCAATTTTGAAGGCTTAACTTGAGATCCTTCCTCCAGAGATTTGCCTGTCTTATGTTCTAGAGCCTGGGGCTGGACTGACTTTAGTCTGCTTTAGCAAATTTCAAGAGTCTTCCCTTACTATACAAGTCTCCAGTTCAGCTGCTTCACCATGTGAGGGGCTTGGTGCTCCAACTGCTTCCAGAGGTCTTAGCAGTACTTGCTCCCAAGACAACCCTGACTTGTATATGTGCTTGCTACTTGACATTTTTATTTCCCTTCCTTCCTTCCTTCCTTCCTTCCTTCCTTCCTTCCTTCCTTCCCTCGCTCCCTCCCTCCTTCCTTCCTTCCCTCCTTCCTTCCTTCCTCTCTCTTTCCTTCTTTCTCTCCTTCCTTCCTCCTCTTCCTTCCTTCCTTTCTTTCTTCTAATCATGTGTGTGTGTGCATATATGCGTGTGTGTGCACGCACGCGCACACACACACACACACACACATACACACACACACACACATATATGTAAGCATTTTTTTTTCCTGGTATTGAGGATTGAACACAGGGGCTGTGAGTAAGAGTGGGCTTTACCACTGAGGTACACCTCCAGGTTCTAGAAATACAATTTCTTGTGACATTTTCTTTACTTTCTGATGGTGAGAAATGCATTATAAGATTTGTTTGTTTTGTTTATGCAGGGTCTTGTTATATTCTAGTAAGAGGGCCTTGTAGAGTATAGGCTAAATGCAGAAAAATTGATCTCTTAAGAGAATACCCAGTTCCTTGTGTTCTTTCAGTTATTGCTAACCTGTGATTGAGTATAGGCTGAACCCTGGAAATACTTTCCTCTTGTAAGGGATAATGTTATTGTTGTTGTTGTTGTTGTTAGGTGCCATCGAGTCGGTGTCTGACTCACAGTGACCCTATGTACAACAGGTGAAACACTTTATCAGTGCTTCTCTGCTATTCGTAGGTTTTGCAATGGTGGATTGATTTTTGGGAGTGGGTTGCCTGGTCCATCTCCCAAGCCTACAGCACCTGGTGTTCCTAGGCAGTCTCCCATCCAAGTACTAACCAGGCCCGACCCTGCTTAGCTTCCAAGATCTGATGGGATCAGGTGCCACAGTGCTATGGCTGCAGACTGTAGGGGATAACAGTGACCTAATAAGCCGCATTTCACATTCTACCTTATGATCTTTTTTACTGGACTGATAACTTTGAGGTTGTTGGCCAGAATTGTGTCTTCAAAATATAGTTTTGAATAGATAAGCAACTGTTTTTATTTCCATTTATGTTTTTTGAAAGATGAGATGAGTTTATGGTACATTCTATAGTGTAGAGCTTTGTTATTACAGTTCGGTGTATATTAAAACCTTAGTTTTCTGTAATTCACTGGTTTTTTTTTTTTGAAGAAAACAAATTGTATCTTTTACTTGGGGATTTAATTCCTTTAAAAGATAAAGATATGTTTTTAGTTAATATATCATTTACATATTTTCTTTAAGAGAAAAAAATCATAGCCTATTATTTTAAAATTGTCTTGCTGTTTCCATTTGGATATATTACTATCATTTGCCTCTTGAAAAATCAGACTTATGTTTTATTCTTCTTATTATATCTAATCATACCTACCACTTTTCTGGAATTGAGTTGCATTTCTTAGATGGCTTGAAAAAGATCTGAGTTTGGCATTCAGGGATTTTCTTTTGGTGGCATTTGAAATCTCCTTGTCGGTCAATCTTCAATTAGTAGAGCAAGTTGTTTGGTTCATGTTGTAGATCCACATCATGGACTTCAGAAACATTCTAGCAGCTGATTTCTTGTCTTGGTTCTAATCACTGGTACCATATCTCCTTCTACCATATTATTGTGCAGCTGCAGTAATGACATGAGAGAGTTTCACAAGAATGGAAACTGAAGATAGAGATGGGTTTTGTTTGGTACGAATCAAGGCAGCTTTTAGTGTTTTTGCCTCTTCTTGATAGAGTTTGTTGAAAGAAATGTATAAGGAGCTCAGTATTTCCCAATGAATAATGGTAAGAGGATTTTTGAATGTAAAACATTTTCTAATTTTTTTCTTTTGAAAAATAATCTTTCAAAACAGTTAAAATTTCTTAAGGCAATCACAGAGCCTTTTGTATCAACAAAATAGCTAAGGTTGCATTGTAGAGGTTGTTTATGCGTGCATTACTCAAGCGTATTGGATGTGCCAATGAAGAACATATCACCTGGCTTTTATTTTGTTTAAGAGACTGCTCTATTTTTAATCTTTCCTGGTGTTCTGATCCCTTTGATTGTGTGCCAGAAGAAAATCTGATGAAAATTATGTGGGCCACCTGCTTTCATCACAGGAGTGAGAGAAAGAACTCACCTGGGGTGTCTTATCTCTTTTCTGATGAAAAATGATGAATAGACCCTGATTGGCTGCAATGTAATGCTGAGTGAGTTAACAGCAAAGGGCGATGTGAGACATTGGGAGTCAATTGTGTGCTTCCTAAAACTGTGCATAGGAGATACCTTTCAAACATAGAGAGACTCTGCGGGCTATCTGCTGCAGCCATGCAAGGGAAGAATGAACAAATCCATGTATTTAGGAACTTTTTTGAAAAAGCCATCTGCTCTAGACTTCTAAGACCTTAATAAGAAAAGGAAGAAGAGGAGGGGACCTAATAATTATAGCAAGCAAAATCACTTAAAGTATAAACACTTAGAATTTAAAAGCTTGAAATGAATTATACAGAAGATACAGCAATCAGGACGCCACTTGGGAGCATGGTCTGAAAGGATTAGGTCAAGTGCCAGGCTTGGGGTGCCCTCTGCATCTGTCTCTTACCCCATACTTCCTCAAGTGGTCCAGCTCTCACACTCAACCTGGAAATCTCTTTGGGAAACATATAATTAACTCCTTCATGCAGAAGTATAAATGACTAGTAGGCTTCATGGGTTTCCTAGTTTTTGGGTTTTTTTGGTAGTACTCATAGGTTGAATCCAGGACCTTATGCTAGAACCTACCACTGAGCTGTACCTCTAACCCTTTCTTTTATTTTTTGAGTCAGGGTCTTACTGAGTTACACAGCCTTCCTCTGGCCTTAATCTCACTATCCTCCTGCTTTTGCCTCCAGAACAGCTGGGATTACAAGCATGCACCACTGCACCAAGCCTTAATACAGCTTTCTTGATGAAGCTTTGTTTATAGAGCAGAGAACCCATACAGAAGGCTCCTTGACTTACCATGAAGTCAAGAGTTACTAAAGCCATCATAAATCAAAGACATCATAAACTGAAAATGTATTTAATGCACCTAACCTACTGACCAGGCTGGGGTTTAGCTTGTTGTAGAAAAATTTAAATCAAGAGTTAAGATGTTATAATGTTTGCTTAAAATGTAATTACTAGAACTTAATGTTCCTTGCTTAAAACTTCTACATTCTATCCTGTAACTCACCTCCTGTCTCCTTGCTTCTTATCTGCCTTCTCCACCCTGTAAACCACTTTCTGATTTCTTACAACTGCTAAACTCAGTCTATTAAATGTACTCTCCATCTTGTAAGCCACTCCTCAATTTCTTGTATCATGTAGATGTTACCTGCCTATTTTCATGGTGACTAGCTTAACCCACCTACAGATGATCATGTAGGCTGTGCACATGTGGTTTTGGTTGACAACTCCCACCCTGTGAACTATATAACCCCAGAAGAACTGGGATTCGGGGTCAGTCCTGAGAGGACTCATTTCCATGGGCTGCTGACCTTGCTATGGCAATACATTTTTTATTTTACCCAACTCCTGAATCTCTCGAAATACTTTTGGTTTTCTCATGCTGCTTCAAGCTCAGTTGGTACAGTGCTCCTCTGTGCTCTCTGAGGCCCTGGATTTGATCCCCAGTACTGCAAAAGATGGGAGAAGGACCTGGCAACCCACTCCCAAAACAGTCTCAAAAAACAATCAGCCATTGAAAACCCTATGAATGGCAGAGAAGCACTGACATAGTGCTAGGCATGGCACAGTGTCAGAGAGTGTTTAGTTCTGTTGTTCATAGGGTTACTATGAATCAGACACAACTGGACGGCATCTAATAGCAACGACCTACTGACCATCCTAGTTTAGCAACACAGTATGCTGTAGAGTCTTGATTGTTTCCCCTTGTGATCATGTGCTTGACCTGGAGCTGTGGTCACTACCGCTTCCCAGTGTCATAAGAGAATATCCTACCACATTTTATTAGCCTGGGTGAAGACCAGAATTGAAAATTCAAGGTATGGTTTCAATTAACTGTGAATTGTGTTCTATCTTTGTAAAGTTGAAAAGTGGTAAATGGGGCTGTGGTAAGGTGGGGCCGCTCTGCATTAAGTCATGTCAGCATCGTTCATTTCCAGTTCAATGCTTTGTGCAAGGCAGGAGCTCTGAGTAATGGCTGTTAAAAGGGTATCTATGAAGGAAGCAGAAGGAAGCATGAACACAGTGCCCCATCTGGAGAGTCAGGAATGCTGAATACCAGTGTTGTCTCTCTCTCTCTCTTCTCCACTTGTCTCAGTCCTTCTTGATATCATTTTGTCTTTTATGAAAAAAGTGGCTTTCTTGTTTCTTATTTTGATTTCTCCTTACTCCCCTGGACTTCTGCTTTGGCTGCATGCAAGGCTCTCCCTTTGGCCCAAGTGTGTGGGTGCTGCTGGTTTTGTGCTCGAATGCAGTGGACATGTCAGCCTCCTCCCTGTGGGCTGCTCCAGAGCAGGAGCTCTTCCCTCCAGACCTTAAGACAAGCCCATGCCTTTCTCTTTCTGGATTTACTCAGGGCATAGCCAAGAGGTTTTGCTCTGCCATGAGGTTCTTGCCAAGGACAGTTTGTGCCTCTCTATTGATTATCACCAGCCTCCACTGCCAAAATGGTAAATTTCCATGTGTATTATTTTTTATTGTCCTAGGGATACAAAAACAACAAACAAAAACAACAACAAGACACTAAATACTCTTTCAAGGGAAGGATAAGGGAGAAAGCACTCTATTTTTATTTTTAGTACTTGAGGGTTGCACCCTAGGACCTCACATATACTTTGCAAGTGCTCTGCCACTGGGCTGAACCTCTAGCCCATTTTGTAATTTTCATTTTGAGATAGAGTCTGGCTAAGTTAAACAGGCTGCTTTTGGTCTCAAACTCGTGATCCTTCTGCCTCTGCCTCCCAAGTGCTGGGATTAAAGGTGTGTGCCACCACACCCAGTGGAGAAGTCACTCTAAATGTGGACATCAGAGTGGTTTAGTTTGTGTCCAATAACCAGACCATAGTGAGGGAATGGGATACTAAGTGCTTTTAGAGTCACAAGCTTTTCCTATGGTGTTGGCAGCATCAGGTGCCAGTGGTGCTTATGATGATGTTGTTGTTGTTATTTGTTGTTTGTTAGATGCCATCAACTGGGTCCAACTCATAGCGATCCTGTGTACAACAGAATGAAACCCTACCTGACACTGTACCATGCCTGGCACTATGTCGGTGCTTCTCTGCTATCACACGATGGTGTAGATGAACCATGAGTATTTATGCAAACATCCATGGAGTGATTAATCAGGGAGGGACAAAGGTACCTGGAAAGTTCTGTCTTACACCTTGTTCAAAACCAAAAGCTTTTGCATCTGAAAGAAAATATTATGCCTGGTTCCGCTGAATTATAGTAGAGTAGGATTGTGATTTTTCTGTGATCAGGGAGATGAGTATCAGCTGCTTTCTCCTCCCCTACTACCAACGCTGAAAATTTGCACCTATTCCATTTGTGTCCTGCTGGATCTTTGTACCTGGGGATAAGAGGATGCTGTACAAAATCTGGGTCTTTCTTGTACATAGTTTGTGGCTAGGAAAGACTATTGAGCCTGAAGACTTCTTTATATCTTGTCCCCAGCCTAAAACCTCCTACTTATTTAAAAGCGTTTTATCCCAAATGTCTACAACACCCATCATAATGATACCTTTCCATGCTCATTTGTTTAGATATGCCACACTTCTGCCTGCTTTTGGCAACGCTTCTGGACCAGGCTGCTTTTGTTAATCACGTGGATGTTGTGAGTATTAGGTTTACAAGTGGATGCAGAGAAGATATTTCGAATGAGCTACCAATCCTCACCCCATGAGCTACTCATGCTTAGTAAAAATACATTAAAAAGTTTTGATCTGGAGTTTCATTAATGTCAAGGATTATGCTTCTGTTCAACTGTTAAGTACCATGGATTTGGTATCTTCAACTTTTTGTGGAAGATCTTTCGACATAAACTGTGTCTTGGAATGTTTTAACATGAAGGTGGTTGTTGATCTCAATTTGCAATCCTGAATTCATTTTATCTCACGGGCTTTTATGTTATCGCTTTCCTGAAGTTGTCAACATGAAAGTGCTTCAGATGGCTTTGACTCTTAATCTTGTAGCTGTGTTCACTGAAGATAAGCAGCAATTTCTTGTTTTATTATTTTCACATGGGTCACCAATGAGTCTAAACAACCTCCTTAGTTGTACTGGCAGAACTAAGTGAATTGAGATGCCAAAGAAAGAGGAAAAGGGAAAAAAGGAAAAGAAAGAAAGGAAGGGCTAGGAAGTATGAGAAAAACAAAGAAAAAGGAGAAAAAAGAGAAGAAAGCACTTTTGGAGGGTGATGAGGCCACTAATTACTTGAGGGCTGCATATCTCCTGCATAATAATTTATAAGACTAGAATTAGAAAGTATGTGTGTGTAGGGGGAGAGGCATGTGGCTAGTCAAGGCTGCTTCTCTCCTTACTAAGTTAGATGATCAAAGGATGGGAAAGTTGTCAGGGACTAGAGTGACCTGATAGCTGGAAAATCCTGAGCCTTAATGTTATGGTTTGGATTTGGAATGTCCCCCAGTTGCTCATGTGTTTAGGACTTGTCCCCCAATGTGGCTGTCTTCAGAGATGAGGCCTTTAGGAGGTGACTGGACCATAAGATTCTGACCTCATGAAGGAACTAATCCACTGACAGAATCATAACTTAATGAGCTTGTGGGGGAGGCGCTTTGTTATAAAAGCAGCTCTCTCTCTATTTCCTGGATATCATGAGCTGAGCAGCTCTGCTCCACCAAGTGCTCCCTGCCACGATCTGCCTCACTCCAGACTTAAAAGCAATGGAGACAGCTGGCCATGGGCTGAAACCTCTGAAACCATGAGCCAAAATAGGGCTTTTCTCCTTTAGGTTAATTTTTCCCAGATATTTTGTCACAGAGATGAAAGCTGACAGGCACATTTGCATTGGTCTCTTGTGTGACTTAAAGTGTCACATGGAAAATTCCCCAGCATAGGACCTGGGACATATCACCAGCAAAGTCTTTGTAGGAAAATAAGAGCTAAAAGCAGAATGAGAGACCAGAAAGAATAGATAATGAAAATACTTTAAAAAGAGAAACATCTTAGAAAAATCTACAGAACCACAGAATCTTTGAGTAGATGACACTCTCGGGTATTTTAATCTCATCTTTGCATTATAGATGGGGAAACTGAGGCCAAGAGAGGGGAAATGACCAGCCCAGAGCTACACAGGAAGTAGCTGAGCAAAGTGCTGGGTGCTGGGTCCTTTTCATATTGTTATGCTTGCCTGGAAACAGGAACTAGGCAAGTCAGGGCAGATAAGGATTTAATTCCTTGCATGCTTAAAGAAAAGCCGTGCCTAGAATGAAGGTTATTTCTCTGAGGTCTTGAAAATTTCAACTTTCCAGGCCACGTGGGACTCCCCTAGTGCAGGAAACAGAAGCAACATTCTGATTGGACCCAGGCAGCCTGTGCAGCCTCACACTCAGAGGGCTGATGTGGAAATGGAGGCATGTTGCATGTGCCATGATTTGGTTTCTGTTTGGGCAAAAGGAAAGGGACTTAGAAAAGGTACATAGGTTACTAACAAGTAGAACCTGATTCTCTGTGTTCTTTCTTCAGGGAAGGGGTTGGCTGCAGCTTGGATATCTCAATCCCTGGCAGCTTCTGTGGGCTCTGGGGAATGCCCCATGTTTTGGCCATCTCTCCTGCAGATGGAAATGAACTCATTGGCAGCTGCACATGGAAAATAGGAGAGCTTTAAAACTCTTTTAGAGCTGCTTAGCCAGGAGAGTTACTGCTAAAGACCACGGACAACTTATTTCCATCTTACAGATGTGCAGTTTGTTAACTGCACTTGGCCCTGCCCCATTAAATTAGCCTTCCACTCTCAGTAGCTTGTGGAAAGAATTGCTGGGGCGCTGCTTCATTGCTCCTTGGCAGGCAGTTTAGTAGAACACTTTGTTAGCAAAGCGCCAAGATAGAATACTGAGACTTAGAATTAAGCCTGTTCAAAGCCCCCCAGCTTCTGTGGACTGATGCTTTTATTTATTTACTTATTTAAATTTTTTTCTGATGGTATATTCCATTGTAGTGATAAACTGAGAGTAATTATGAGTCAGAAACTGTGCCATTTATTTAAATTTTCTAATTCTCTTTTTACTGGGTTCTGCAGTCCCCATGACTTAAGGGGGCCACAGCCTCTCATTTCCGTCCCCATCTGGATTGCTTCCTCTTTAGCCACACTTACCAAAATTTAAAGGATTCTACAGACTCATATTCAGGAAAGGGAATGTTTTAGCTACAGAGATTCTGAATTGCAAAGTAGCCTTGCTAAACAGGGCTGTGTGGTCAAGTTCAGTGAGGTTCAGGAATGCATAGTATGGTTGATAATCACCAGATCTTAGCACCTTTCCCTATCTCATTGGCTTTAGATGCTTGAAAAGGAGTCAATATAACCAGCATAAATCTGCTTTATTTCAATATCATAACTAAATATTGCAGTTGATTTCTTCTCTCATTGAGAAATTCCTGGAGAACATTTTAGGGACCTATGCAGAGTGGGTGTGTCCCAAGGTGTCAGAAGCACTAAATCACAATATGCTCCAGTGGTGCTCTATGAGGTATAGTTATAGATGTATCTCTGCAGGATTAGCAGGATTTCTCGACACATTTGTTTCAGTTGTCTTTGACTTTTTGTAGGATATTTCTCTTTGTAAGAATCAGGGAAAAGAGAAGGTTGGAAAAATGCTCTTTCTACCTTCAGTGTGCTTTGGTTTCAGTGTGGAGAGGCACAGATGGAATGTGAATGAGCTATAAGAGTAAAATAAAAGAAACTCGTTGGCAAACATATACTGAATGCCTGCTTGGTGCCAGACATTGGAGATAGTGTAGTGAACAAAACACAGTCCCTGCTCTATGGGACATATGTTATATTGAGGGAACAGGGCAAATAAACAAGCAAATGTTTCTAGTGGTGATAAGTGCTGTGTTACACAAAAAGAAGGAAGGAAAAAAGGATGAAAAAAAGGAAGAAGGGAAGGAGGTAGGGAAAGGAAAGAAAACGAGAAAGGGCGAGAGCAAGAAAGGCAGGAAGAAGGGAAGAAAGAGCAAAGCATATTAGCAGGGAAAGGACCTGGGAGGTCTATTTTAAAGAAATGTAGACAAGAAAAGCCTTTCTGATAGGGGACATTTGAACAGTGGCCTGAAAGAAGGAGGCAGAGAGCCTGAGGATATCAGCTGGAGAAGGCTGGGGCAGAGGGTACAGTGAGAATGTAGTCAGCCCGCTCTACAGCTCTTCTATAAAGGCCCATCTTACTACCTTGCTGATTGTGATTTATAAGTTGGATATTATGTTTTACCAAAGTTTTATGAAGTAGCTACTTTTTAGTAAGAATTATGCATAGAATGTACTTTATTTAAGCAGTTGTTATTGTTGTTAAGCTCCAAATTCATCATATTTCTAGTCTGTGGAATTCTGACTTCTTTAGTAAGCCACAAAAGGACTCCAACTTACCAAACTCTTTATTGCTTCAAAGGTATTTGTAGGCACAGAAAACTATTCCTTGGGGGATGGGAATGCTTACATAAATGTAGAGTTGTTTTACTGCTTCTGCAGTTCAGATCACCAGAGAATATTCGTCTGAAATAAAAGCAGGTTTGCATGGGGATAGATTTGAATCAATGATATAGCTTGAAATTATGCCAGCAACCCCATTCTCTCACAGTATATGATGGGGCAGAGGGAAAAGATGGTACAGGAAGAAGCAAAGGAATGCATTTGTTTTGCACTAGCCAAATCTGGAAGTAAGCCAGGACCCATCTTGAAACCATGCAGCCAATCTGGCTTGTCAGTCACTGTCTACCAGTCCAGAGCTTCTCTGATCTTTGGGGTTGATCTGCTGGCAAAAATGGTAGTGAAGTAGAGGAGGTTAAGAATATGCTAAATTAATAGCATACCTTAATATTTTAGACAAATTTGTTTTAGAATCATGGAAAATATTCCCAGCAACCAGCAACTCTTCAGAGATTACTCCCTCTTAGTCTGACTTTCCCAGGATCACTTGCAATGACTACAATTTGCCATTTTATTTTTTGATAAATTTTGAAGTTTAGGTTGAAAAGGAATTGTTTAGTGAGTTTTGTGTGTGTATTTAAATATGCATGTGTATGAATCCCTACATACTTTTCCTGAACTGTTGTTATGGAAGTTTAATTTTTTCTTTAGATAGGATCTTACTATGTTGCCCAGCTGATCTCAAACTCCTGGGTTCAAGTGACCCTCTCACCTCAACCTCCCGAGTAGCCGAGCCTGCAGGTATAAACCAGGGTACCTGGCTAGGTTTAAACTATATTTTAGAGAATTAAGAAACATCAGAGATCAGATGAGATAATATACCAAGTACTAGAGTTGATACTGCTTGAAGGGCCACCTTCCTTGATTCTCTGTCATCCCTCCCCACTCCTGTGTGGGTGAAGTACCTTTCTTAGTTCCCAGAGTATCCTGTGTACCTCAGTTACAGTAAAGGCTAGATGTTGATTCAGTATTGTTCATAGCTCTCTGGAAGGCTAGTACTATGTCCTTGTACTCCAAATCAACAGCACTTTGCATAATGCTTGACCTATAATAGGAGCTCTATGTATATTTATTGACTGGATAGATGAATGAATGAGTTATTAAGATTCATGTTTGATTTGGAACTTTCTGGTAATTAAAGCAAAAGGAAAATTGTATTGGCTTCATAGGTTTTCATATGCTTCAGAAGATGTGTGTGTGTGTGTGTGTGTGTGTGTGTGTGTGTGTGTGTGTATCTATCTATCTAATCTATCTATATTTTTAAAACCTCTTTTCAGTTCTGACTTCCTGAACATATCTGATGAGGCATGGTAAAAAGTCAGTGAGTTTCACAAGAAGCATATTCTGAATGCATCATAGGTGCCCTTGCTCTGGACCAAATGAAAGAGTCAACATGGCCTTCTGGAAAAATCTACAGCTAGAGCCAACTCCAGCCTCTTGAGATTTGGGTCCTCATTAGCTTCCTGACAGATTCACCGTCAGAACATTGCTTTCTCAGATGGCAGTGGATCCACAGGCCATTTTATTGTATACCAATGGATTTAATTTTCATATTTGCAACCATCTAGTAGATATTCTACTGAAAGATTTTATTGTGCCCCCAGTCTGAGGCATTAAGTGAAGTGTGTAAATTAAGGAAAAGCATTGGGTTGAAACCGAATGGCAAGGGAGCTGCATGAATTCAGGACTTGCAGCAGACCTGAGAGGTCCTGGTGCCCCCTCACTCTGCAGATATTTGTCCTTGATGAGTTCTAGGCTTTATGAGAAAATAATTATTTTGTGAAGACAAATGTGAGCACAGGTGAGGATAAACTAATGAATATCTGCTTCATTAAAAAATGTTTTAAAGTGGCTTTTATTAAGGGGGAACAGGTTAGAAAAAGAAGTACTTACTGAGGCAAAGATTAATCTATTTTTTCTGTGTATGTGTGCCTTCAGAGAGAGAAAGAGGAGAGGAAAATGAAAAATGCTTTGATCTAGCAAAAATGATTCTCGATTTAAATGTTTTCCTTTAAACTAGATAATAAATTACCAGAGAAAGGCAGTGAGTGGTTAAATGTTATGAATCCCAAGGCATTTTGAAGAGAAACGGAAGGAAAGGGTATTTATTGAACACCTAATACAGCGTTCCATCCCATCAGATTTTGGAAGTTAAGCCTGATTAGTCCTTGGATGGGAGACTGCCTGGGAATACCAGGTGCTGTAGGCTTGGGAGAAGGACCCAGCAGCCCACTCCCAAAATAGTCACTCATCAAAAATCCTATGAATAGCAGAGAAGCACTGACATAGTGCTGGTCATGGCACAGTATGAGGCAGTGTTACACTCTGTTGTACATAGGGTCATTATGAGTCAGACCTGACTTGATGGCATCTAACAACAACAACAACAACAATATTTTTCTAAGGATTTCGTAATGAATTTTAGATATTTTTCTTTTCTTTGAACTCTTAAGGTAATCCTGTGTGTCAGAGGGGAAACTGAACTAGTGAGGTTAGGTACACTGTCATGATCACGAATCAGCATATATATCAAGGGAAAGATTGGGCCCACCTCTTCATGAAGCAGGTTTCAAAGCTTAGGCTGGCATCATTATTTTATTTTAAAGCACTGCAGTGGCTTCCTATTTGCATGTAAGGGACTCAAAGAGGCTTCAGAGATATGAGGAGTTCATTTAGGGCACATCTGACATTATCTATAGGTAGGAAAATATAGGTCTCCCAAATATATATACATTTCTGTTTTAAAAATATGTGGGCATTTTGGTATTTTCCAGTTAAAAATTTCTGTGAAAAAATTGCATCTAGGATATAAACTCAAGAAAAGTAGGAATTTTCATATACTTTATATGATATAACTCATGTGCCTGGGGCTGGGGTTTTCCTCAGCTGGTAGAATGCCACACTGCACTCTCTGAGGACCTGGGTTCGGTCCCCAGCACCAGAAAAACAGGAGAAGAATGTGGGAATCGACTCCTGAACCAACCCTGAACCAATCAGCAGCTGAAAACCCTTTGAGGGTTGCTATGAGTCAGACACAACTCCACAGCATCTAACAAAAACTCACGAACTCACGTGCCTAGAGCCATTTCTGTATAGCAGATGCTTAACAAATACCTGTGTACATGAGAGTGAAATAACCCT
>VMDO01003277.1:30396-91533 GCA_007922755.1 Pedetes capensis
TACCATACACAGCCCATTATAGTCTCTCTCTCTCTCTCTCTCTCTCTCTCTCTCTCTTTTTTTTTTTTTTTTTTTGCTGTACTGGAGGTTGAACCCAGGGCCTCCCGTTTGCATACTTTGCAAGGACTGGACCACTGAGCTGTACCCCGTGCCCAGTTTTTTACTTTTGAGACAGGGTCTCCCTAAATTATGCAGACTGCCTCTGGTCTCAAACTTGAGATCCTCCTGCCTCCACCTCCAGAGTCTCTGGGATTACAGGTGTGCACCACCATGCCTGGGCTCCATTATGGTCTTTTAAATGTGCCATCATTTATTTAACCAATTTTCCATTAATAGATATTTAGGTTGTTTCCATTTTTCATAAATAACAAACATATATAGTTTACAAATAAATCCCTATACATCTATCTTTGCACTTTATTAACATTCTATTATTTTGTTATAGCAGATTCTTAGGAGTGGACTTGTGTCAAAAAAAAAAATTAAAATTTTTTTTTTGTAGTGCTGGTGGGTGGGTTGGGGTGGAGGTGTTTTCCCAAGGCCTCATGCATGATTGGCAAGTACTCTCCCACTGAGCTGTACCCTCAAAGCCCTTTTTAAATTTTGAGACAGGGTCTCACTAAGTTCCTTAGGCTGCCTCTGGCCTTGGACCAGTGACCTTCTTATCCCAACCTCCTAAATTGCTGGGATTACAGGCATGACACCCCGCTCATATTTACATTTTAATATACTCTTTCTGGGACAGTTTGGCACAATGTATCAATGACAGTACCTTGTAAGATTATCTGTTTTGCTTACTGCTGATTGCAGTAAGGAGTTTCTCCTTCGCTCTTTATAAAGTATCATTAAATTCTGAAATTCTGAAGGCTTATTGCTTCCTCTGAGTTTTTATTCAACTGGCTTAGAAGCTAGGACAGTGTAGGATGCTGTCCTTCCTGGGCTGAGAGAGTGTATAATGGTATTATTCAATGAAATTAGTTTTCTTATGCCTCAATCATGTTCTCTGTGCTACTTTCTTCATCTCTGTTTGAATATACAGCTTAGGTCTCTTGTCATTGGTAACTGCGTGCCTGGGGAGGAAAAATAAGTCTAGCATTAGTTGCACACCATTAGCAAGTGGAATCTGAGCTCTTGCTGAGAAACTACAGAAGCATTTCTAAACCAAATTTATCCTCTGTGGGAATCCACTGGGAACTTGTGATCTCGTTCCTGCCTCAGCCAGCCAGTGTGAATGGGTGAGGCCCTTGGTACACTCATGTTGGCTGGTAAGGATGCCAGCAAGACGCTACTGAACTTGATCTTTACCACGTAAACGCGTGTGGATGGGAACCTCCCTGTGTGGCCAGTGAGCTTTCCACTTAGCAGATAAAGACTAGAGCCCCAGCCTTTACCTGGCTTTGCAGTGGAGGATGCTAAGAGCACACGAAAGCATGTGCTCAGCATTCTCCCAAACAATGTTAGCAGTGCTGTCTTTTCTAAGTCTTGTTCTTTTCTCTCTGAGAACTGTGGAAGCCAGTTTATTCCTCTTTTTGCTTGAGTTGGAAGTTCAAAACCAAGGTTGAATCTTAATAATGCATTCATTCATTCATGCATTCCTTCAGTAAGCCTACGTGGAGATGTATTATGTGTCAAACACCATGATAAGGGCTGGCAATTCTGAGCTCCAAGACCCAGCAAAGGGTGTGGAGTTCCAGCCCAGGAAGGGGTGGCTTACTGCCTTTGGGAGCCCCTGGCCTTGGATGCTGGCCCTGGGCGGGAGAGCCCAGGTTTTCTCATGGAACCTAATCCCCTCTCCACTCAACTTATTAGCACTAGAAAGGAGGTGGCTCATTTTCCTCTCAGGTGTAGATAAAGGCTGCTGTTGTCCAACGGTGAAGGGCCTTTGGTGACTTGATTAGTGTGCAGCCTGGCCTGTGCTGGTTTTCAGGTGGAAACCAGCAGATACCATCTGCCACCTCATTAGGTTGACACTCTTTCTGCCCCCTCTTGTAATGTCACTAGAACACTTAATAATTTTAGGTAAATGCTGGATGCATACGATTCAGAGGTAACCCAGGGTCAGCAGCGACAGATGCTGTAAAAGGCAATTGTTTTCTTGTTCACTGAGCTGCTAAGAATATAATAGGCAAAGAGGAATGATAATCAGGCAGGCTGAAATGTTTGAAGAGCAGAACTTGCAGCCATATGACAGTTTTTAAAAACTCAAATTTGCAGTTTTTCAAGATTGAGGAGAGAGTGAAATAAATTAGACAATTGCCATGGCTTTTAAGAAGACATCTTGTTTATTCTAGAGGACAGAAGGCAGAGAGGGCCCTTAAGTATTTGAGGCTATATAATATGGACAATATTTAAGAATTCTTCCTAGTTCCCATGACAAGGGAAGACATAAATCTTATACTGATTCAAGGATGAGTTAGGTTAGACTATGAGAAGAACCCCTATGTGTCTGTCAATTTGTTATGCTGGGCTCCTGCATGCTGCTGTGATGGTGAAAGCTATGCCACTGGCCACTGGTATCTCATATATCAGCAGGGCCACTCATGGTGGACAGGTTTCAGGTGAGCTTCCAGACTAAGACCAATTAGAGAGAAGGACCTAGCAGCCCACTCCCGAAACAGTTAAACATTGAAAACTCTATACATAGCAGAGAAGCACTGTCAAATATAGTGCCAGAAAATGAGCACCCCCTGATTGGAAGGCATTCAAGAAACGACTGGGGAGGAGTTGGCTTCTCAAAGTAGAGTCGACCTTAATGATGGGAATGGAGGAAAGCCCCTGGGATCTCCTTTTAATGACATAGCAGTACTCAAAATGAGAAGAAACATAGTGACTGAAACAGTGGGCTCAAACATAAAAAGATCATGGGCATGGCACCGTGTTGGGGAGTGTTTCCTTGTGTTGTACACAGGGTCACTATGAGTGGGACCAGACGTGATGGCATCCAACAACAATGAGAACTTCCTGACTAGAGACTGGGAAAGCCCGTGGATGTGGGGTAGTGAAGGTTTTGTTTGTTTGTTTGTCTGTTTGTCTTTTCATTGTTGTTGTTTGTTGTTAGGTGCCATGGAGTTGGTATCCGACTCATAGCGACCCCCATTGAGTTTTCAATGGCTGACTGCTTCGGGTTTGCCTTGGGAGTGGATTGCCAGGTCCTTCTCCCATTTTTGCAGTGCTGGGAATTGAACTCAGGACCTCAGAGACTGCAGTGCAGTGCTCTACCAACTGAACTAAATCCCAGCCCCTGTCTTTTCATAGTAAGCAGTTATTTCCTTTACTAAAATGGAATTTCAGAAATTATTCCTTGGGCTGAAACCCTGGCTGTGTGCTAATTCACACCACCACAAACTGCTCTGAGGGGGCAGGAAGTGGGCAGGTAGAGCTCTACTTATGGGTTAGGAGTGGTTGAGGGGAAGGGCCAAGAACATGGAACACTGGGCTTGATGTCCTATAGCTAACATGGTTGTCTCTGGGTCAGAGCAGGGAGGCCAAGGGCTTAGGTGAGCTTGGGACTTGATAATTAGTAGGATATGGGGCTCCCTTAAAGAACCAGAGTGTTAGGGAGCTGCTTTCAGAGCAGAACTGTATGGAAATGGGGGACTTCTTTTTGTCCCCATGATTCTTCAACAGAGGTTCTAGCTGTTTCTCAGAAGTGAGGCCCAGGCAAGGAGGCGAAGTTCAACAGACAGCTGGAGCTGGCAGGGGTGGGTGGTCCATCCAGGGCCACCTTGAGACCCAGGCTGAGCTGTGACCCTCTGGGACATGGCATGTCCTCTGCGACATGGCTGACACATACCCACTGAGCTGTGAGGCCATACTCTTAACCCAGGTCACTTCCTTAAACTCATCTTCATTTTTAGGATACTTCTGCAGCAATGATATTTTCTTCCTCATACTCTTTGAGAGAAGATTGTCTCTCACTTTACTGACTGGTTGACCAAGAAAATATATGATAAGCCATTTCTGAACCTGTAACATGTTAGCTTGGTGAATTTCAACAAAATCCAGCATGATGATACAAATTCTTTCTCTATTCTTGACCACTATTTCTCCCAAATGAACTTTTCCCCACTTGCCCTATCTTTGGTCATTAGCTGGGCATGAAATATGGGAGAAAACTGTAGATTGAAAAAGAAACAAACACTTTAGAAAGGAGTTTGGCCAAAACTTAAAGAAAACTATGCTATAGATTTCCCATCTGTAATTTTTTATTTCATTTATGGATAATTTTTTTTAAGTGCTTAGTATGTGTTACTGTTGTTGTTGTTGTTAGGTGCCGTCAAGTTGTGTCTAACTCATAGCGACCCTCATAGGGTTTTCAATGGCAGATTGTTTCAGGATTGCCTTGGGAGTGGGTTGCCACGTCCTTCTCCCATAGTATGTGTACTGGGTACTGGTAAATAGTGGTAAACAAAGCCTCTGCTCTCATGGGGCTTACCTTCTAATGTCAAAGGCTAACAATCAACAACAAAAACCATGCCAGATTGTGGTAAGTGGAAGAGAAATAAAGCTGGGCAAGGAGACATAGAGACTGGGAGGGTTATATTGTTTTAGGTAAGCTGATTAAAAGAGGCTTTTCTGACTAAGTGATATTTGGGCAAAAATGCCAAGTGAATCAAGGGAGTAAGCCATTTGATTGATCGGAGAAGGAGCATTGTGTAAAACAGGAATACTATGTGCAAATGTCCTGAGGCAGGGCCAGACTGTACTTGGTGTGTCCACATGGAGTAGAGAGGGGAGAGAGATCAGAGAGGGAGCCAGTCAACAAGGTGACATGTCATTAAAAGAAATAGTCTTCCATGGGTTTGTACTGTTCTTTCCCTGACATATGAGCAATTTTTTATGAACCACTTAGGTAATGAGCCTGTTGAAAACCATGTTGAACATGTTTCCTGATTAAATTGCACAAACACATTAGCCCTGAAGTTCACCAATAAAAGAAGGCTAAGGGAGTGTGAAAAGGAATTTGAAATTTCTGCCATAAGTTTATTAGGCTTATCATTAGACACTTTGTCTTATTTAGATGTCATATTTTAAATGAATAAATAAAATGTCTAGAGGCTTTTGTTTATTTGTTATTTGAATAGTAATACATGAACATGGTAAAAATGCAAGTATTACAAGAAGATGTTTAGTGAAAGTAGGTCTCTCCTGTCTCCTAGTATGTCTTTATGGAAGCAACCAACATTAGCAGAGTCTTGGGTACATTTCTCAAATGCAAGGTCTCCTTTCCTTATAAAAAGTTAAGATGGTGACTATAAACATTGTTCTGTACTTGAGGATCTTTAAGCTCCTCTGTATCAGAAAAAAACATGCAGTTGCCTCTTTCTTGTTAATATTATATAAGGAGATCATAATTTAATCATTTCCACATTGATGACCATTAAGGTTTCCATATCATCTACTATAATCCTCAATGCTGTGATGAGAAATCTGTGTCCATTCTTCTTTTTGCCCATTTGTTAGTGTATTTATAGGGAAAAAAAATCCTAGAAATGTACTGGAGACAAAGGGGAAATGTCTATTTTAAATTTTGGTAGATATTGTTAAATTATATCAATTTAGGCTCCCACTAGGAGGAGATTCCTGTTTTCTCACATCCTGGCCAACACAGTGTATTACTGTTCTTTTATATTTGTGATACAATTGAAAAATGCTACTTTGTTATAGTTTAATTTACATTTCTCTCAAAGGAAGTTGATTTCAGAGATAAACAATATTGTGCTTTGGCTAAGGAATGTTGTCCAGATTTGTAAATCCATTCAGCATTTCATATTCTAATAAATGAATTTAGTATTTCCATAGGTTTTGAATTACTGTTTGAGTTTATTTCTGTCATGCTATTTTATATTTGCTTTATAAATTTTTCTTTCTCCTCCTCTTTCTCCCTTCTTTTACTTTCCCCTTCTTTTTCTTCTCCCCTTTCCTCCTCTTCTTTCTTTGCTATTAAAAATAATTCTGGAGCTGGGCATGGTGGTGCATGCCTGCAATCCCAGTAGCTGGGGAGGTGGAGGCAGGAGGATCGCAAGTTCAACATCAGAGATAGTCTTTGTAATTTAGACTCTGTCTCAAAAAAGTAAAAAAATGGGCTCGGCATGCAGCTCAGTGGTCCAGCACTTCCAAAGCATTCAAGCATGAGGCCCTGGGTTCAAACCCCAGTACCGTAAAAACAAAACAAACCAAAATAAAAAACAAACAAAAAAACACCAATTATGTTATCAAGTTTTCGCTTATTCTTCCTTTCCCCCTTGTACCTATATGAGTTTCCTAGGGTGGCTATAACACAGTATTACAAGCTTGGTATGCCTGCAGCGGTAGCTCTGTGGCATCCGATCCTGTCAGATCTCAGAAGCTAAGCAGGGTCGGGCCTGGTTAGTACCTGGATGGGAGACTGCCTGGGAACACCAGATACTGCAGGCTTGGGAGAAGGACCTGGCAAACCCCTCCCAAAAATCAATCTGCCATTGAAAACCCTATGAACAGCAGAGAAGCACTGACAATAGTGTTTCCCCTGTTGTACAGAGGGTCGCTATGAGTCAGATACCGACTCGACGGCACCTAACAACAACCACAAGCTTGGTATCTCAGACCTACAGAAATTTATTTTCTCACAGTTATAGAGAATAGAAGTCTGAAACTAAGGTGTGAGTGGGGTCATAAGCCCCCTGAAGCCCATAGTGTGACCGTAGCATAGTCCTTCTTTGCCTCTTTCTAGCTTTGGTGGTTTGGGTGGCAACTGTATAACTTCAGTTGCATCAGTGCTGTCAGGTAGGAGCTTCTGAAGGAAGGGAAATTGTACTGATTTGGAATTCCTGCACCTGCACTGTTATAATAATTAAAGCGATTTCTTAACATCCAGATTTGGGCTGCTGTAATTCATCTTGTAGACTCCTATATGCTCAACTGTGCTCTATATCAGAAAATCTTGGTCAAATTTTAAAAAATACAGATTTTTGGCCCCCACTGAGCACTAAACGAGAATCTCTGTTGATGTGGTTCTGGGCACTGGCACTTATTAAAAGCTTTTCTAGGGATTTCATTGTGCAGCCAGGGTCCAGATCCACTGTGGGAGGTAATGTGACCAAACATGTATTGTGGTCTGTGCACACCTGAAAAAAGTCTATGGGGATAGCCACCTTGCTTTTTCTGTGCATGTGGCCCCATAGCATTTACTGAGGGTCTCACACTAGGGGCTTAGTTAATATTTGCTAATCAGTTCACTGAATCACAGACCACTTATAAGCTGCCTTAATTTCACTTTCTTTCCTGTTTGCTGTGTACAATGTGTATCAATGGTCATCCTTTGCTTATGTCTTGCCTTCTTTTGGACTGATTAAATATAATTTTAAAAGTTACCTTTTCCTTCTCCATCTCATTATAAACTATAAATCTTAATTATATTCTTTAGGGATTATCCTTATTTTTTTAAAAAAGTAAAACTTTTTAACTTTAGAATAGTTACAGATTTATAGAAAAGCTGAAAAACACAGAGGATTCTCAGACCCTCTATGCTCAGTTTGTGCTATTCATGCATTACTTTTATCACAATTAATGAGCACAATAATGATATGTTATCAGTAACTAAGCTGTACCACTGCGGCATCTGATCCCATCAGATCTAGGAAGCTAAGCAGGGTCAGTCTGGTCAGTACTTGGATGGGAGACCACCAGGTACTGTAGGCTTGGGAGAAGGACCCAACAATCCACTCCCCCAAAACTATTAGCCATTGAAAACCTATGAACAGCAGAGAAACACTAACAATACTATTTTGCCTGTTGTAAATAGGGCCACTGTGAACTCCATGGCACCTAACAACAATAAAAAATCATCATTAACATCTGCATTTTCTCAGATTTCCCTAGTTTCCCCATACTATCTTTATTTGTCCCAGGATTCCATGTAGCATACCATTTTACATTTACGAACTAATATCACATGCAAGTAATTTTGCTAAAGATCATTCAAAAGTGATTGCAACAGTGTATTGACAGGGAACTGCCAGAAAATCAAGCTAGATTTAGAAGAGGGCATGAATCCAGGGACATCACTGCTGATGTCACGTGGATATTAGCCAAAAGTACAGAATACCAGAAAGATGTCTACCTATGTTTCATCGACTATGCAAAGGCATTTGACTATGTGGATCATAAAAACTATGGATGACACTGCACAGAATGGGAATACCAGAGAACTTAATTATACTCATGAGAAATGTGTACAGAGACCAGGAGACAGTTGTTTGAACAGAACCAGGAAACACTGCTTAGTTTGAAGTCAAGAAACGTGTATGTCAGGGCTATATCCTTTCACTGTAATTCTTCAATCTCTATGCTGAGCAAATAATCTAAGAAGTAGGACTTTATGAAGAAGAACATGGCATCATGATTGGAAGAATACTTATTAACAACGTGCATTATGCAGGTGACACAATTCTGCTTGTTGAAAGTGAAGAGGATTTGAAACATTTACTGATGAAGATCAAAGAACACAGCCTCCAATATGGATTATGCCTCAACGTCAAGAAAACAAAAACGCTTACAACTGGGTCGGTAGGCAACTTCATGATAAATGGAGAAAATATTAAGTTTGTCCAAGATTTTGCTTTACTTGGTTCTTCAATCAGCACCCATGGAAGTAGCAGTCAAGAATCAAAAGACACATTGGATTGGGAAAAGCTGTTGCAAAAGACCTCTCTAAAGTGTGAAAAGTAAAAATGTCACATTGAAGACAAAGGTGTGCCTTACTCATGCCATGGTATTTTCAGTTGCATCATATGCTTGTGAAAGCTGGACATTGAATAAGGGAGACAGGAAAAGAATTGATGCTTTTGAATTATGGTGCTGGAGACAAATATTGAATATATCATGATTTGCCAAAAGAATCAACAGGTCCAACCTAGAAGAAGTCAGAGTGCTCCTTGGAAGCAAGGATAGCTAGATTGCATCTTACTTATTTTGGACATGTAGTCAGGACCAATCCCTGGAGAAGGATATCATGTTTGGGAGCGAGGCAGATCAATGATAAAAAGGAAAACCTTTCAGTAGATGGAATGACACAGTGTCCGCAACAATGGGCTTAAACATAAGAAAGACCATGTGCTTGGTACAGAATTGGGGAGAGTTTCATTCTGTTGTACATAGGGTCACTATGAGTCAGACCTGAATCAATGGTACCTAACAACAACAACTTTTATTTTTCATATTCATAAATCCATTTATTCTCCAGCAAAACTTAATGGGTGACTTTCTTTTCTATAAGAAAATTAACACATTTTAGTTCTGCTTTGTCTTTCCATCCCAACTTCTTGGTTAGTGGTGTGCAAATTTTGGTTCCAACTGGGTTTTTAGTACTATAAATGCCCATGAGTGTAGACTAGGGCAAGGACATCCAATAAGAAAAGGCAGTTCTCTTGGTCTGCTTATGCTGAGGATGTGAGTGAAAACCACAAATCTACACTACCAAGTTTGCACTGCACTATTTGAAATTTTAGAAATTTGTGTTCTGAAATTGTAACATAATGAATAAAAGAAAAAAAAAGCAAAGAGAAATAAAGGAGAAAAAAAGGAAAACAAACAAACAAAAAGGGAAAGAATCACCCCACCCTCACTCTAGAAGAATAGCAAAGAAAATTAACTCTGGGCAACAATAGCTTGCCCTTTCAATCTCAACAGTTCTAGGCCTACTTGTCTCTTTTGAGAAAGATAAAGAGAGAATCATCAAGAGATGCAATAAATAACTCCTATCAAATTTTAAAAATTACAATTATAACTAACTAAATGTGAAGATAGAACAGCTATACAAGAATTTCTAACAAATTTCTTGGCATCCTCCTTGGTATTGATATTACTTTTAAAAGACTAGCTTATTAAAATACATAGTGGTTATTTTATGTTTCACATTGGAAACAAGCAAACAAACAAAAACTCCTGAAAATTGGCAAAGAAAGAATTCTGGGTTTTCATTGAAGCTGCTAATTGTAGGTCATTTCGGCTAGTGGACAACCACAATGCACAGAAAAATTTCTGCCTAAGAGTGGCTAGCAGGGACTTTCAGGTGAGATGAGATCAATTTAAGCTGGGTAAAGAGGAGAGTCTTTGTGGAGGTGTCCTCTGAATTGAAAGATGAGCAGGAATCTTTTATTCAGTACACGTATTGAACTTTGATTGTGTCCCCATCAGAGTTAGAACTGGGACCCTACGGTGAAATAAATTTTGGCCCCTGTCTTGAAGGAACTTGCAGTGTGGTGGGGAGGGTGACTGATCTGTCAGTGACTGTGGCTGAGTGTTGAGGAGGGCAAACTGTGACCTATGGGCCTGTGTCTGTATGCCTAGGTGCTAAAATATGACTTTTTTGTAGTACGGAAAAGAAATAGGGAGGGATGTGGGATCTCTAGTGCTGAAATTTTTTTTTTTACATTTATGGTCAAAATATAGCCTCCTATCTGGCCCTTTAGATAAAGTATTGTAGGAGGTAAGGCCCATTAAAGAGGAAGAATCATCAGACACCAGTATTAATTAAAGGAATGGGCTTTATTACCGGCAGAGCAGTGGTGAGCTCAGGTCCCAAAAGTGACCACACTCTCTTATTCATTTGTCCCTGTTCCTTTTATGGGACTTACAGACTAGTAGACAAAGGGATCTTTGTGTTTCTCTTTGATTGGTTACTTTAAATAGTCCACAGGTGTTACAGAGCAATCCAAGCAGAAAGTCCTTGACTACAAAATCTTTAAAGAAACAATTTTTAGACAATCATTAGGAGCTGTGTCAATGTAGAGGGCTTTACTACAGTACCTCTAAGTTCAGAAAGGGGCTTCTGGCATTCCTTACATAAGAGAGTGTGGTCCTGTTCTTTGATTAGGAGGATAGGGAATGTAAACTCCCAGTTTTTGGAGTAGGCTGGTGTGGTTTTATTAGGCTTCCCTCCTCAAAAATACTGGTGCTTTGTGGGTTAGAATCACAGCACCCTCATGGAGATACAGGAACACAGAGGAGGGAGAGCTAAATCTAATAGGAGATCAGAGAAGTTATCCCTTGAAGAGGAGATACTATAGGAGTAAACATCTAATTTCTATTTCCCTTGCTGTGCCTTCAAATGCACTGGCTTTCAATATGCCCATTACTCATTTTTATTTTCTTTTAAAAGTCAGTTGTTCTTTCAACTCTTCCATATAAGGCAGGGTTTCTTAACAGGCAGTCTATGGATAGGGCTTCAGAGATTCTGAGTACTCTCTACTCTAAAAGCTCATTGTTACTGTTATTAGGTGCCATGGAGTTGTGTCCAACTCATAGCGACCCTCATAGAGTTTTCAGTAGCTGATTTTTTTGGGATTGCTTCAGGGTGGACTGCCACATCCTTATCCAATTTTTGTGGTGCTGGAGATTGACCCCAGATCCTCAGGAAGTACAGAGCAGCACTCTACCAATTGAGCTAAACCCCAGTCCACTCTAAAAGCAAACATAAGCGATTGTGCATTTTTTTCTGGGAGGGAGTTTTATAGCTTTCGTCATATTCTCTAAGAGATCTATCATTTCCAAATTTTGAGAAACATGCTTTTAAAGTAGAAAGCATTTATTTCCTTCTTTTGGAGGGATTTAAGTAGGGAAGTGTTATAATCAGGTTGGAGAAATTTGGAAGATATAGGCAAGAGGACCTTATGATATTGAAGAACTATCAGCTTTGTACAATCACACCTGAATTATGTCTGTTGAAGTCATGTCTGGGAAACTCTAAATGTTAACAGCCCCACATTATGTGAAGGAAAAGAAACTCCAGGAAAATCCCTGCAGTAACAAAAAACGGACATTAGAGACTTTCAAGTTGATAGCTGTGGAGTTATGAGACCCTCCTACTTACCTGAAGGCACTAGGAACATTTGTCAAATATTATAGAGCTTTTTTTAGACTATAAATTTTCCAGATTTCCTAGTAACACTACAGGTATGGTAAAAACATAGGCTGTCCACGTGGAAAGTTCTAGAATTGAGTCTAGACTACAGGTCTCATCCTACCAGCAGCATTATTGGATGATGATTAGTGAAGGGCTTGTCCTATACAGTCTTGTGCTGGGACTCAGTAAGGATGGATGTGCCTTCCCTGGTTCTCAGAGGCTCCTGTAGAGCATTGACTCAAATTCTCTTTCAGTCTTACTATGTCCAAGGCCCTAGTATTATGCTTCCAGAGGTTTGGGGATAGTTATGTAGCCAAAACCTCTACACATTCAAAACAAAACAAAAAGCAAAGCAGAGACCACATGGTGATGCAATTTGAGATAATGATATTGTCAATTCAGCTACCTAGTTACTTTTGCCTAGTGATAAACAAAATAATTCAAGTCATTAACCCAGGAGAAGATAACTCTGAAGGGCAGGCTTTTCTGCCTCTTGAAAAGCTTTGGGAGGAATTTAAATTAATGCTTGTTTGACAGGAGTTTATTTATGTATTATGATTAGCTCCAGTCAGAGTAAATTATCTGATGCTTTAGTGTGACTGCAACAAGCTTCAGGATTGGATAGAGCAGACCTGGCTGATTGTAAATTTATGCAAATACATGAGCCAGTGTGTGTGTGCACATGTTCGTTATTTTCAGTGTGTGTATATCTGTCAGGGATGATTGTAGTCACGTGTTCTGAGCTATGTGTGGTTTTGGTTCTTCATTCTTGTCTTTAGGGTATGCCAAGATGGCTGCAGGGGTAGATCTCTCATGAGACATTTGCCTATTTCATTTCAATGCACAAGAAATAATAGTTGAATATCTCTGTGCAAGATTCCTGTGCCTCCCATTTCCCTGAAGTGCTCTGCATTTTCTCTTCTCAAGTGGGCAGCTTCATGTGAAAATTGGTTTAACATGTCAAATCATGGGTACACCTCCTAAGAGCTTCTAGGTACATACTTGCTTAGTAATTCTAGACTATATTAGATCCTCCCAGGGAAAAGGAATGCAGAACTTTACAGCTGATTTTGGCCAAACTGGAGATATGTCAAAAAGAGTCATGAAACTCACCAAGGGCTGGAGGAGAGATCAAAAAGAGACTAAAGGAGTGAAATGCAGATCTTCACCAAACTATAGGTGGAGCAGCAGAAGGCAAAATACTTTGAGGATTCTACAATACAGAGGGGCGGAGAGCAGCTATCTCAAGTATCAACCTCTGTTTGAATCATGGACCTTGTGCAAAGCTAGTAACACCTCTGCACCCTCTTCTGGAAGAATGTGCAGGCTCACACTCCCTTGTTGTTGTTGTTAGGTGCCGTTGTGTTGGGTCTGACTTATAGCAACAGCAGAATGAGATACTCCCTGATTCTGTGCCAGGCACATGGTCTTTCTTATGTTTAAGCCCATTGTGGCAGACACTGTGTCAGTCCATCTAGTGGAGGGTTTTCCCTTTTTTCATTGATCTGCCACTCTCCCAAACATGATGTCATTCTCCAGGAATTGGTCCCTCCTGACTACATGTCCAAAATAAGTAAGACGCAGTCTAGCCATCCTTGCTTCCAAGGAGCACTCTGGTTGCACTTTTTCTAGGACAGATCTGTTGGTTCTTTTGGCAATCTATGGTGTATTCAGTGTTCATCTCCAGCACCATAATTCAAAAGCATCAATTCTTCTCCAGTCTCCCTTGTTCAATGTCCAGCTTTCACAAGCATAGATGTGACCGAAAATACCATGGTATGCATGAGTCAGGCACATCTTCATCTTCAATGTGACATCTCTACTTTTCAATACTTTAAAGACCAACCCTTAGCCTGTCTCATTCTCTTTCCCTCACTCTAGTTTGCACATGTGGTGTTAACATATGAGTCTGGAGTTGGCAGGTCTTTTGGTTTTTCAAGAGAAGTTAGAAATACAGATTTTTTAAAAATGTGAACATTTCTATTAAAAAACAACAACAACCCTGTGTTGGCCCAATTAACTACCTCTTTGGGCCCTTCTAGCACCTAGACAGCCAGTTTACCGCCACTTGTTTAAAGAAGTGCTGAGGAAGGCCAGACGCAATGGCTGTCACGTGTGAAGAGAGAGCCTGGCTGACCTGCACAGTATATACCAATTGAGGGCTGGTGGAGAAAACATGTATGTTACTGGTTTCTAGAGCCTGCAATCTTATTGGGAAAACAGTATCTGTATCCCTAAACCAAATGCATAGTTAAAAATTGTGGTAAGTAATGTGGAGAAGTGGAGGGAGCTGTGAGAGATGTTGCCAGAGAGGAACAAGCTTAAGGGGAGTGGAAAGGGAAGGTCCTTGAGAAAGTGGTTAAAACTGAGACCTAAAGATAGATACCCCCATGTATCTGTTATTTGTCATGCTGGAGGGACCTCTGTGGTGCTGAAAGCTATGCCACTGGTATCTCAGATACCAGCAAGGCCACCCATGGTAGACAGATTTCAGCTGAGCTTCCAGACTAAGACAGACTAAGGAGAAGGACAGGGCTAACCCACTCCCAAACAATTAGTCATAGAAAACCCTATGAATAGCAGAGAAGCTCTGTCAGATACAGTGCTGGAAAATAAGCCTCCCAGGCTGGAAGGCATTCAAGAAATGATTGGGGAAGAGTTGCTTCCTCAAAGTAGAGTCATTCTTAATGATAGGAGTAGAGTAAAGCCCCTGGGACCTCCTTTTGCTCTTGTGGTATGACTCAAAATGAAAAGAAGCAATGCTGCAGCAATGGGCTCAAACATAAAAAGATCATGTACATGGCACAATGTTGGGTGGTATTTCATTCTGTTATAATAGGGTCACTATGAATCAGACCTGACTCTGTGGCACCTAACAATAACAGCAAAGATAGGGAGGAGGCAGAGGAGGAGGAATATTTCCAACAGAGATAGACAGGAATGACCAGAGATCTAGAAAGAACCTGAAAAATCATGTCATTTCTTCATTTTATAGGTAAGAATAAAGCCAACTCACCAAAACCAAGGTATAGAAGTAAGATTATCAAGAAAATTTTAGTATCTGATTTGATATGCTGTTCTTACTCTTTGTTTCTTGCTTATTAGTCTCCTTCTGTACTCAGCTCAATTCCTGCACAACACACCTCACTCCCACCCCCACCCACCCACCTTTGCACGGTAATTGCTGGTCTTTGTGCATCTTGGTTGCTTTTCAAACATTCAACTTACATTTTTAAAACAACTACTGAAGGTAAATCCCCATAGGAGGAAAGTACCAAAGGAAGTACCTGCCTTTGAGGGGTTTATACTCTGAAATCAGGGAAGACTTGAACACAAGAAACTATAGTGTATCATATGCATAATAATGTGTGTTCCTTAACTGCTTATTTTTTTTAACTCCACCTCCCCCCTTCACTCCTCATATGTAACCTTTCCTACTTCTAATTACATGTGGCCACCTTGAACTTTCCTGGGTATCACCCCATCCTTAGGAATTGTCCTTGGGTTCATTGTTCAACCTGCTTTTTTTCTCTTTCTGCATTCTCTAACAGGCTCGTAATAAGAGCCTTATCTCCATCCTTGGGGCTGGGATTTAGCTCAGTTGGTAGAGCACTGCGCTGCAGTCTCTGAGGTCCCAAGTTCAATTCCCAGCACCACAAAAATGGGAGAAGGGCCTGGCAATCCACTCCTGAGGCAATCCCGAAACAATCAGCCATTGAAAACCCTATGAGGGTCGCTATAAGTTGGATACCGACTTGATGGCATCTAACAACAACAACAACAATCTCCATCCTTGGCTCTATTCCATGGAGACCTCTGCCTGGATTGCTGTACTGGTCTCTACCTTTCTAGATAATGTACTTGTACCACTCAGGCCTCTTTGGGTTTAGATATTATTTCTGACTTTTTGTTATACCAAAAAGCTCTTGTTAAATTCATAGTAAGCCATCATACTATTATAATTCTGCAATTTTGTTACTGCTTATGGGGTGATGTAGTCATCACATACCCTCTCTCTTATGCTTTTCTCATTTACCTGGCAGTTAATATCAAGTGTATGTAAGTGTATGTGAAATCAATTGTCATAAACAGCCTGGGGCCCTCAGGCCTCTTGCTTTAGTGTGGACTGGTGGCTCCATACGTGGTGTGGAACTATTGTCCTGGTCTTTCCCTTTGTGGTTCCTCTTTGCTGGGGCTTTTGTTTCCTCAATCCTCTCCCAGCTTCTTTCTTTGCTTACTCTTTTGCTTGGCTGGTATACATCCTCTGGTTTTTCTCTATGTGTCTTTTAGTAGAAGCTAAGTTCTTGAGCCCTTGCATATCTAAAAATGTCTTTAATTTCTATTCAGACAATTATCTGTTAAGTGTGAGTTTAGAATAAACTTTGAAATAGTTTTCCTTCAGGAATGTACAGGCATTTGCCATGCTTTTCCATATCTATGGTCATGGAAAAATCTGATGTTATTTGCATTCCTGACTTTTTTCTCCTCTCTGAAACTTTTAGAATCTTTTCTTTCTTCTATGGTTCTGAAATTTTATGTGCATTTTTTTCCATTCATTTCCTTGGGACTTCTTTGAGCCTTTCTGTTCTGGAAATATAAAAAGGATTATGTAGTTGATTATTTCTTTCCTTATAGTTTTTCTATCCTTTGGTTGTTTCTAGAACTCCCATTGTTTGATTTTTGTACTGATCCTCTATGCCTCTTATCATTTCCTCTTCACAAATTGTTCTACTTCCTGGAAGATTTCTTTGCCTTCATCTTCTGGTCCTTCTACTGATTTAAAAAGGTTTGTGTTTTTCTATTAACTTCTTCTCACTTCTAAGACTCCTTCCTGACACTCCTTATTGCTTTTATTAAAAAAAAAATTGCATCTATGAAACAAGAATTGAGTGATTTTTCATCTCTGAGGAACACACACACACACACACACACACACACACGGTCTTCCTCTCTATTTTCTCTGGGATCTATGTATCGCCTATTTGTTTTGGCTCCATTTTTCACATGGAGACTTTCTTTTTCATTTTTTTCTTATCTTTTTTTAATTGGAAATTTTGAATAGACACCTTAAAGTGATTCATTCTGGCATGCTTTTCATTGTGACATTTTCATATATGCATTTTGTTGTACATTATTCATATAGGCTCCCCCTTATCCTCTCGTATGCTTCCTCCCCCATCCCACCCCCCATCAAACACTTCTCTTCCATTTACTTGTCTTTTTATGGTAATATTTTTCTATATATCCTTGGGTTACATGGAGACTTTTCTTACATGTCTACTGATCCTTGGCTGTCCCTAGCTGAAAGTTAGTGTGAGTGGGTGGAACTCTCCTAAAGATGATGGATGGTGCTTATAAGTTGGTGTTTCTCACTTAGCTTAGAGTTCCCATCTGGATAACTTAAATGTATAATCAGGATTTCTTCCATAAACTAATTTGCAGAAATAAATAGCAGATGAGTTGCATTAGTGCATCGATAGTGGGGATAGTTACTTTATGCTCAAAGATAATTAATGTCTTTCCTAGTAGACTGCAATATGTTAATGGAAAAATAAATAAATAAATGAATTGGTTTTTCTCCTGAGCATATTGGTTTCTCTAGAGAAACTCACTGCCTTTATACCATGTCTCAGTCAATATTTTCAGGAACTTAGCACCAAGAGAGGAGCAAGGGAGGGTGGGGAGGAGCCAGGGACAGAAGGTTACCTTCTGTAGCTGGGTGGGGTGGCACAATAAGCAGACTGTCACTCAATCTCCGAATTTCGTCTCCCTCTTCATCCTCCTGCTCCTCTGTGCCCAGTGCTTCTGAGATCAGAGAACCCTCTTGTTACCACTTAACTGTTATCATGGGGTCAAAATAGACTCCAAGAGTTGAAAAGTATAGTCGAAATTAATGACTTACATAATTGACCTAATTAACTTACATAATTGACCTAATTAACAACAGAATAAACTTTTAAAATAAATATCTTAAATAATAAACAGTTTTGTGGTTTGGGGTCTTTGGTGACCCATGATACTGATTATGTCACAGAATGTCACCATGCTATGTTTAGGGCCTTTTTCCACCTGAGGGTACCAGTTAAGTTAAATTTTTCCAAAAGATGAGGTCCTAGTCTGTAGGATCAACCACCGTGCTATGGAGGGTTAGGGAAAGAATCTGGAGGTCTAAATTCCTCTGTCTGCTTTTAAATAATCATTTTGTTTTAAACTAGGATCCACCTTGCCTTCCTGCTGCCTGGTGTCTTCAGGTGCTGAACTCCTCAGGGATTCCATAGAACAAATTAGCTTACTGCTTGTTGTTATCTTACTCTGCACCATTTTCAGGACAAAGAATGTCATATGTTAAGTTAGGTACCACTTGCTTTGCTTTCTGTTTTTCAAAATCTCTCCCCTGCAGCTATTTCTTTCTTGTCTTTATCTTAATAAAGAAAAATCTAGCAGTATTAGCCAAGAATATTTTTAGTGGTGATTAAGGAAAGGGAGAAAGAAAGGATGTGTTACTTGTCTGGGATTTTTAACAGGACATCTTCTTGTTTTTCTGACCCAATAGATGCTTGTTAGATTTTTAGGACCTACATTAGTTGGCTTTTTACCACTGGGACAAAATACCTGCCTGAATCAACTCATAAGGAGAAGTTTATTTTGGTACATAGTTTCAGAGGTTTCAGTCTGTGATTGCTCAGTACCCTTGTCTTTGGGCCTATGGTGAGACAGCATGACCAGCTGGGGAGTGTGTGGCAGAGAAAAGCTGCTCACCTTGTGATTGCCAGGGAACAAAGAGAGAAATGGGAAGGGGCCAGGTCTCAGGATCTCCAAGGGTTTGCCCCCAATGACCTAACTTCCCCTGAACTTCACCTGCCATTAGCTCCTCAGGCTGAAGACCAAGCTGTCAAATCATGGGCCTTTGAGGGATAGTTAGGATCCAAGTTATACCAGCACCTTAATTCATCTATTTTTATTTTCTTATCTTTTCATATTTTATCTACAATGGGCTCCTTCTTTACTTCCTACAAACATCCTCAAATCTCCTATCTTAAATTCTGAAATAATTATCTTTCATCCATTCTTCTTGCTCCAAGTTTTCCTTCTCTTTTCAACAATAAGGATTAGGGTTTTTAAAATTTTATTTGTTTATTTATTTATTTTTTGACAGTTCTTACTATGTGGCCCAGGCTGGCCTCAAACTCATTCCCCCTGGCTCATCTCTGAGTACTGGGATTACAGGTTTGTGTTACCACAGCCAGCTTCTAAAGATAAGTTTAACATTGCCATTTTCAGTATTTTTTGACCCACAATACTTCCTGACTCCTCCCCCATTATTGCCAACACTCTTTGCAAAGTGACCCATTCCCCAATATGATGATCTCTCAGTCTTCTTCAGCATCACACTCTGTGCCTATGGATTCTTGACCCTGATCCTTCCTGCAGCCTCCTGATGCCAGCTGCCCTTCCACTCTGGCCATACTTGTTTCATGAATTGTTTCATCTGAGAGGTTCTTCATGTTTGCCCCTGAATGTATGCATCCCACAAGACCGCACCCTAGGCTCCTCCTCCCTCTTCTGAAATAGACACATCCATCACTATGTTTACAGCCTTTAACTGGGGGAATTCTAGATCTGCCTGGTGAGCCTGATCCTCTCACTGGATGCCACTGAACATCTCCAGATCTGTTGGAAATATTTACACAGGGCCCTACAAAAATGTAAATTCACACATCTAAAGCCAAATGATAAGGCTGTAAAAGCTGGACAATGAATAAGGGAGACAGGTGAAGAACTGATATTTTTGAGTTATGATGCTGGAAACAAATATTGAATATATCATGGACTACCAAAAGAACCAAACAGATCCATCCTAGAACTGCAACCAGAGTGCTCTTCGAAGCGAGGATGTCTAGACCGCATCATACATATTTTGGTCATGTTGTCAGGAGGGAGTAATCCCTGGAGAAGGACATGATGTCTGAGAAAGTGGTAGGTCAACAACAAAAAAAGGAAGATCCTCAACTAGATGGATTGACACAGTGTCTGCAACAATGGGCTTAAACATAAAAAGATCGTGTGCCTGTCAGTGTCGGGTAGTGTTTTGTTCTGTTGTACATAGGGTTGCCATGAGTCAGACTCAACTTGAGGGCACCTAACAACAACAACAAAGCCAAATCTGTTTCATCTCTCACAGCCTGTTCTCCCTCCTATGTTCTCCATTCTTGTTAATGTGTCATTTTCCTATGATCGTTTCAAGTTAAAATTCTTGGGGCCATTTTTTAGCCACTACTTTCTCACCCTAGAATCTTCTTAGTGGTATAGGCTTCATGGTGTCTCAGAACCTGTCCCTGGATTTGGTTTTTATCACTCCTGTCTTTGTTCAGGCCTCATCACCTCTAGCTTAAACTAATACAAAATACTTTTACTGGGTTTCCTACCTCTGCTTTTTCTTCTCACTAGTTCATTTTTTTACACTAGTGGCTCCCAAATGCAGACCCAGAGAGATAGCAAAGTGACTTGAGATTTTAAAAAGATTGCATATTTCTGGACATCTCCACCTAGAGATTGTGGTTAAGTAGATATGGATGGGATGCAGGAATCTGAGTTTTGAAAAGTGCTTCATAGTGAATAAAGCCAACAGAACAATGTTCACTAAATGTATCATCCAAAACACATTAAGACACAGTGTACTCATCCTTGTTTCCAAGGGAGATTCTGGTTTCACTTCTTCTAGGACAGATCTGTTGGTTCTTTTGGCAGTCCATGGAATATTTAATATTCCTCTCCAGTATCATAATTCAACAGCATCAATTCATCTCCTGTCTCCCTTACTCAGTGTCCAGCTGTCACAGCCATATGATGTGATTGCAAATACCATGGCATGAGTCAGGTATACTTTTGTCTTCAATGTGACATCTTTACTTTTCAACACTTTAAAGAGTTTTTTTTTTTCAACAGCTTTTCCCAGTGCAATGGGTCATTTGATTTCTTGACTGCTGCTTCTGTGGGTGTTGATTGTAGAACCAAGTAAAGCAAAATCTTGGACAACCTCAATCTTTTCTCAATTTATCATGAGGCTCCATACTGACTCAGTTGTAAGGATTTTTGTTTTGTTGATATTAAGTCACAATCCATACTGAAGGCTATATTCTTTGATCTTCATGAGTAAATGTTTCAAATCATCTTCACTTTCAGCAAGCAGAGTTATACCACAGGTTGTTAATAAGTGTTTCTCCAATCATGATACCATGTTCTTCATAAAGTCCATCTTCTTTTATTATTTGCTCAGAATATAAATTGAAGAAGTATGGCAAAAGGGGGAGCCCTGACACACAGTTTTCCTGACTTTAAACTACATAGTGCTTCCTTGTTCTGTTCAAACGACTGCCTTCTAGTGCATGTAAAGTTTTCTCATGAGTTCAAATAAGTGCTCTGGTATTCCCATTCTTTGCAGTGTTATTCATAATTTGATAAGATCTACATAGTCAAATGCCTTTGCATAGTCAATAAAACATAGACATCTTTCTGGTATTCTCTGCTTTCAGCTAATATCCATCTGACATTAACAATGATGTCCCTGGTTCCATGCCCTCTTCTGAGGTTCCATGCAAGCAGTTTCCTGTCTAAATACTGCTACAGTCACTTTTGAATCATCTTTAGCAAAATTTTGCTTGGATGTGGCACTAACAATATCCTTTAACAGTTTCCACATTTAGTTAGATCCCTTTTCTTGGGAATAGGGACAAGTGTGGATCTCTTCCAGTCAGTTGGGTAGGTAGTTATTTTCCAAATCTCTTGGCATAAACAAGTTAGCATCTCCAGTGCTGCATTTGTTTGTTGAAACATCTCTGTTGGTATTCCATTAATTCTTAGAGACTTGTTTTTTGCCAGTTTCTTCAAGGCAGCTTCTACTTTGTCTTTCAATGCCATTCGTTCCTGATCTTATGCAACCTCTTAAAATGGTTGGTCATTTGCAAATTGTTTTTGGTGTAATGACCCTGCATATTCCTTCCATATTCTTTTGATGTTTCCTGTATTGTTTAATATTTTCCCTGTAGAATCTTTCACTATTGCCACCCAAGGCTTGAATTTTTTCTTCAGTTCCTTAAGCTTAAGAAAAACAGAGCATGTTCTTTTGTTTTGGTTTTCTCTCTCTAGCCCTTTGCACGTGTCATTATAATATTTTATTTTGTCTTCTCAAGCTGCCCTGTGAAATCTTCTGTTTAGTTCCTTAACTTAATCATGTCTTCCTTTTACTTTAGCTGCTTGATGTTCAAGGGCAAGTTTCAGAGTCTCTTTTGGTATGTCATTTGGTCTTTTCTTTTTTTCCTGTCTTTTAATTACCTTTTGCTTCCTTATGAATGATATCTTTGATGTCATGCCACAACTTATCTGGTCTTCTATCATTAGTGTCTATCACATCACACCAGTTCATGAGGTAGTCTCTGAACTCAGGTGGTATATACTCAAGATTATACCTTGGCTCTCATATACTTGTTCTAATTTTCTTCAGTTTCAATTTGAACCTGCATATGAGCAGATGATGGTCTGATCCACAATAAGCATCTGGTCTTGTTCTGATACTTGATATTGAGCTTTTCCATCATCTCTTTCCACAAATGTAGTCAATTTGATTCCTGTTTGTTCCTTCTGGCCTGCAGTCACAGTATAGAAAACCGCAGCTATAGCATTGTGGCATCTGATCCCATCAGATCTGGGAAGCTAAGCAGGGTCGGGCCTGTTTAGTACTTGGATGGGAGACCACCTGGGAACACCAGATACTGTAGGCTTGGGGGAAGGACCCAGCAACCCACTCCCAAAAATCAGTCTGCCTTAAAACCCTATGAATAGTAGCGAAGCACTGATAATAGTGCTTTACCTGTTGTATGTAGGGTTGTTATGAGTCGGACACAGACTCAATAGCACCTAACAACAACAACATATTCCTTCTGGTGAATTCCATGTGTATAGTCACTGTTTATGTTGGTGAAAAAATATATTTGTTATGAAAGGTCATTGGTCTGATAAAATTGTATCATGCAATGTCCAGCATTGGTTCTGTCACCATGGCCGTATTACCCATCTACTGAGCCTTTTTTTTTATTTCCAACTTTTTCATTCCAGTCACCAGTAATTATCAGTACCTCCTGATTACATGTTCCATCTATTTCAGATTGCAGGAGCTGGTAAAAATCTTCCCTGTCTTCATTTGTGGCCTTCATGTTGGGTGCATAAATTTGAAAAATAGTCTTATTAACTGGCCTTCCTTTTAGGCACATAGATATTATTCTATCATTGACAACATTGTACTTCAGGACAGATATTCAGGTGTCTTTTTTGATGATGAATACAACCCTGTTTCTTTTTAATTTGTCATTCCCAGCATAGTAGACCAGATGATTATCTGATTCAAAATGGCCCATGCCAGTCCATTTTAGTTCACTGACACCTAGAATGTCAATGTTTATGGGATCCATTTCACTTTTGATGATTTATAATTTTCCTAGATTCATACTAGGTATGTTCCATATTCCAATTATTAGTGAATATTTACAGTTGTTCTTCCTTATTTTGAGTTGTGCCATATCAGCAAAAGAAGGTCCCTGAGGCTTTTCTCCATTTCTATCATTAAGGTTGACTCTACTTTGAGGAGGCAACTCTTTCCCAGTTGTCTTTTGAATGCTTTCCAACCTGTGGGGGAGGGGGGCTTCATTTTCTGGCACTATATCTGGCAGTGTTTCTCTGCTATTCATAGGGTTTTCAATGGCTAATTGTTTTGCAAGTGGGCTGCCATGTTCTTCTCCCCAGTCTGTCTTAGTCTGGAAGCTGAATCCTGTCCACCATGGATGACCCCGCTGGTATCTGAAGTATGGGTGACCTCACTTTCAGCACATGGCATCACAGTACAGAAAACCAACAGACATGTAGGGGAAGCTGCAATTAATAACTGTCAAACTGTTGATGCCATGAGAAGGTAGGAGAGAGGGATGGCAAATTCTCCTTTAGTCTCCAGAGAAGCCAGCTCTGCCCACATCTTGATTATATAGTTTTAGCCATCAGAACAGTGAGAGAAGAAATTTCTCTTGTTTCTGGGGGCCTAAAATGCCCCCTCCCTGACAAGGTCCTGAGATAACAGAGACCACCTGATGACCTAACGTGGAAAGGCAAATCACTCAATTTTACTTTCTCCTTCTTGATTTTCCTCCAAGGAAACTTTTCTGGCCAATGTTAAGCAAAGTCTTTGTCAGTCCTATAAAATCGCCAGCCTCAACTCAGCTCCCCACACTGAGCAGTACCCATCCCCCTCTCCTCCCACACTGCTGCCCAGTGCCTTCTTTTCCCATCCCCTCCCCTTTCTTTACTTGCCCTCAAATAAACTTGTTTCTCTACAGGTTGGAGTGTCTTCTCTTATATCTGTGGACCTGTTCCTCATGAGATTTGCCTATCAGTTTCAAGCTGCCAACTTTTTGGTAGTTTGTTACAGTAGCCCTAGGAAACTAATTCAAATATGGTCAGATTTTAAAATAGAGGACAAGATATACACTCCTTGTGAAGATTCTGGTGCTGACAGGTTGGTGAATGGATGGTGATATTGAAAACTGAGCAAGAAGCAACCAGTAGTTGAGAATTATCTGAGTTTCTATCTTGTGTCCAAAGCTGTGTAAGCCCTGAAAAGGATATAAGATTGTAAGACTACATGCAGTCTCTTGGATGCTCATGTTTGTTGTTGTTGTTTGGTGCCATCAAGTCGGGTCTGACTCATAATGACCCTATGTACAACAGAATGAAACGTTCCCCAATACTGTGTCATGCCTGGCGCTATGTCACTGCTTCTCTGCTATTCACAGGGTTTCTGATGGCTAATTGGGAGTGGCCTGCCATATCCTTCTCTCATTTTTGCAGTGCTGGGGATCGAACCAGGGCCTCAGACACAAAGAAACGCTGTACTAACTGAGCTAAACCCCACCTCTGGATTCTCATAAGCCAATAATTAAAACCATTTAGCAAAGCCAATGTATAATTATTGGTAAGGGATGTAAGGAATATTGAACTGGATAAGGAAGCATAGATGATTTTTCAATTAGTTACATTGTTGAACTTCTAAAAAGTTCATTAATACTTTTGGGATTTTTTTGGCAAAGTCACTCAGCAGGGTGTGTCCCTTGACCCTTTAAAGTCAGTTACTTCTTGGCTTGAGGCATGATGTGTGCTGACTTAACGGCAGAGTTCTGTAATTTGCAGGCTGAGAAATCATCATTCTTTTCTTACTTCCTTGCTAGGAAAATATTCTGCAGCAGGCAGAATCAGCAGGGAGTGGAAGCACAATCACCCTCCTGTAATGGGAACTGAATAAATTCAAGGACTGTTTTATTTAAATGGCTTGACAAGTTCCCTGTTCACCTGGCTAATTGAATCAGTCTGCTCTCCTTTTTCTTCCACTACTGAGAGTTGGCAGGTATGAATGTCAGCAGTCTCTGTGCCTGAAATGTGCCCTGGACAAGAACTTCCCACCCCTCTGCATCCTGGAGAGGACCAAGAGAACTCCGTTGGTCATCCCAGGAATGCCCCAGGGTGTTCCCTCTAAAGGGGGTGGGGTTTGGCTCAGTTGGTAGAGTGTTGCTCTGTGCTCTCTGAGGCCCTGGGTTCGATCCCCAGCACCACAAAAATGGGAGAAGGACCTGGCAATCCATTCTCCAAAACAATCAGCCATTAAAAACCCTATGAATACAAGAGAAGCACTGACATAGTGCTAGGCATGGCACAGTGTCAGTGAGCGTTTCATTCTGTTGTACATAGGATTTCTATGAGTTGGACCCAACTCGATAGCATCTAACAACAACAACAACAACAACAACAGCAGCAGCAGCAGCAGCAACAACAACAACAACAACATTCCCTCTAAAAGAAAGGGGGCTTCACATTTATTTCTGTATATTTCTGAGCAGGGCTGTGTCTGGTTTGTATTGGCTTTGTAAGGAGGCTGATATGGTCACCTAAGCAAGACCAGGGAGTTAAAGAACCTGATGGATCTAGAACATAAGGTCATACTAATGATCTGCCCACTGCTCTTGTGGCTTTTTCCCAGCAGTCCACCTTGTTATGGTCCCTCCTGAGCCACAGAATCTGAAGTAAAACCTATTGCCCTTTATGCTACAGAATAAGCATTATCTATGAAGAGTGTAGAAAATATACTATGGTGTTGGTGGTTCTCAGCAATAACAAAAGATCAGTTGGCTGTCCTGTAGGAACTTTTTGAGTGAAAGAAAAAGTAATTACTCATGAATCAAGTCTTGAGGCAACTGTGAATCCTTTTCTTCCTGATAATCTCTTGCTTTGGACCTTGTAACTTTGTCCCTTATCTCTTCCTTTTTCTTTTAAGAAAGGAAAGAAACAGGTTGGCTTAAGCATCTGAGCCAGGCTTGGGTATTGAGGCAAGAGGAAATGAAGATACGACTTCAGGAAACAGCATCCCTCAAATGCTGTTTGCTGGGCAACTTCTACTTAGCACACAGCATTCAGAAAAGGCAGGGGGGTCCTGAAATATGGAGGTCAGGGAGCCGGGGACAGGCAGAGTCCTCCGTTTTGGAGGAGGGGTCTTAGTGAAGAGTTCCTATTTGTCACTGTTTTTGGATTTAGAGAGCTGGGATTTAGCTCAGTTGGTAGAGTGCTGCTCTGCAGTCTCTGATGTCCCGAGTTCGATTCCCAGCACCACAAAAATGGGAGGAGGATGTGGCAACCCACTCCCAAGGCAATCCTGAAACAATCAGCCATTGAGAACCCTATAAGGGTTACTATGAGTTGGACACGACTGGATGGCACCTAACAACAACAACATTGGATTTAGAGATATGCTGCTTGGGGATGAGGAAATGAATGACAATGAGGCCCTTGAAAGGGAGAGGAGAGTATCTTAAGACCTTTCTGTATTCTTCCCTGGCATTCCTGACAATCAGAGGAGACAGACAAAAGGGAAGGTGCATTAGTTTGCTCAGGCTGCCTTAACAACATGCCACAGACCCGGTGGCTTAAAGGATCACAGAAACTTACTTTCTCACAGGGGTGGAGGCTGGAAGTTTGAGATCAAGGTGTTGAGAGGCTAAGTTCCCTCTAGAAGGCTCTCTCCTAGGCTTGTAGGTGGCTATGTCCTTGTGTGTCTTCATGCGGCCTTCCATCCCTGTGTGTCTGGGTCCTAATTTCCTTTTACAATAGCCCCAGCCATACTGGCCTTCAGCCATAGCCCCCTGGGATCTGATCTCATCAGATCTTGGAAGCTAAGCAGAGTTGGTTCTGTTTAGTACTTGGATGGGAGACTGCCTGGGAACACTGGGTGCTGTAGGCTTGGGAGAAGAACCTGGCAGCCCACTCCCCAAAATAATCAGTCATTAAAAACCCTATGAGTGGCAGAGAAGCACTAAAAATAGTGCCAGGAATGGCACAGTGTTGGGAAGTATTTCATCTTTTGGACACAGCGTCACTGTGAGTTGGCTCTACTCGAAGGCACCTAACAATAACAACAGTCATGCTGGATTGTCATTGTTAGGTGTCATTGAGTCGGTGTCCGACTCATGGTAAACCTAGGTACAACAGGCAAAACACTATTGTCAGTGCTTCTCTGCTATTCATGGGTTTTCAATGGCCATGCTGGGTTAGAGCCATTGTAACAATCTCATACTAACCTAACTATCTAATCTTTAAAGACTTTGTCTCCAAATACATTCATATTCTGAGATTCTGGAGGTTAGTATTTTAGTATATGTATTGGATTTGGGGCAGGGGACACAATTCAGTCCATAACAGAAGGGAATTGACATTCTACTAAATTCAAGTTCAATTTTATTGACGATTGGAAACCCTGATTGGCTTGTTGAGGTTCTTTTCTTTGAGACTGGTTTCAGGTTAATGGGACTTTCTTATAGGCTGAGGAGGATGGCATTGTGTACTGAAAAGGGTTGAATGAACTTTATGATAAATTGGAGAGTTAGAATGATTGTCACATTAAAAATTTTAGTACTCAAGCACTTCATCTACCTCCCGAATGTACACTACTGATGCCCGAAAAGGGCCCAGGGACAGGGGTGTAATGGAGAGAACTGAGAGCCTTCTAGTTCCTGGGGTTCCTGAGGAGGCTAATTTGAGGTCCTTTGTGTTAGCATCCTCTTGGGGATCTACTTCTACACCCTATGGAAAAATTTCTTATTTTAGAGGTAATGAATTATTTGCCTATATATTTAAAAGAATAATCTTAACAATGTTTATTTTGTCTCTATCTTAAAAACAAAAAACCCTAAATCTCTTGCTCTAGAAGTCAATCTTTACAGTCATGCAGGAGAAACTCAGGGCTTAATTCTCTATAATTTTCTAAAACAGCTTTTATTGTTTAAGTAATATATTCCCAGCTAGTTGAATGCAAAAGCAGCAAATGAATGAACTTCAGCTCAGCCAAGTGCTAACAATCTGGGATGATAGCAGATCATCCCAGCTGAGAAGTTGTTGCTGAACAAAGTGGCCTGAATCCTTTGTGGCTCTTGATTTTGGTTGCAATTGCTTTGCCACTGTGCAAAAGTGGTAGTTTTTCATTGACTTCCTGTGGATACGTTTTGATGACTCCCACTAGGCCACCTTTGTGAATTCAGGTGTGCAGTGATGTTCCCCCTGCATGCCATCTGCTCTTCTCTCTACTTTGAAGGTGAACACGAGAGTGGAGCGGAGCTTCTCTCTTTTTCTTTCAATTATTAAATTTTCTTTCTGGGGAGCTGTGCTCATCTGAGGACTGGGGACCCATATTTCTACACAGAAGGCTGATTTCCTTATTTATATGCTCTGGAAATGAAAGCTTTTTGATAGGCAGTAGTTAGGGGGAAGACGTGCCGTTCTATTTGATTTTATTAGGGTATATTTTCTGTGGGGAATGAAACCAGTGCTCCATGGTACTATAATTTGACTTCTTAATGTCAGCTATTCTGAAAGAAGCTCATTATCCCTGGGTCAGGGGTCAAGAATGACATATTGTAAGCTTTGGGCAACATGATATCAAGAGTTACAGTGTCTGCTGGCCACATGGGGGGACATAGTCTAATCTTACTTGTGCTTTAAATATGAAGAACATTAATTAAGATTGTGTGGAGAGATTTACCAGACCCTTAGGGAAGAAAAACTATTTAATGATTTTTGTTTTCTTGCTGCTGCTACAGATTCTAAAACTAGGATTTGTATAATTAATTGGTTCCTTGTGGAGTAGCTCTTCTGCCTCTTCTGTGCTCATTTTTCTTAGGATAAAGTTAATATTTAAAAAATTAAGACTTCACACATTGTAAATGTTCAACAATTACCTGGTGAATTAATTATGTAAAAATGGATTCCAAGGTAAGCAAAAGGTGGATATATTTGATAAAATATTATTCAGCCATGAAAAGGAATGAAATTCTGACACATGCTACAGTGTGAGTGAGCCTTGAAAACATCATGCAAAGTGAAATAAGCCAGACATAAAAGGAGAGGCATTATATAACTCCACTTATAGGAACTAATTAATAGAGGCATACTCACAGGGACAGAAAGAATAGAGGTCACCAGGGTTAGGGAGAGGAAGAAGTGAAGAGGAGCTAATGTTTAATGGGTACAGAGTTCCTGTTTGGAGTAATGAAAAAGTTCTGAAAATTGATAAAGGTAATAGTTATACAACATTGTGAATATACTCTGAATTGCACACTTTAAACTATTTAAAATAGTAGGTAAACTTTCTGTTGTGTATATTTTACCATAATAAAAGATTTAAAAATTGATTCTAATGCAAGAAAGGATGTGAGATTTCTGTCAGTACAAAAATGTAAGAATTAATCATTTTACTCTTTAGATATGTGGTATAGTACCTGAGCTTATAAATGTGCTTGTGCGCAATTCTCCTGTAGGGCTGCCCCTAATTGTCATAGAGAAAATCTTTATGCCAGGCTCTTGCTAGGACTACAGCCTCAGACAGGGGTAGCCCAATTCCCACCCAACTTTTTATTGGGAGAAATAATGCTATTTATGGAAATTATCTCAAAGAATATGCAGTCTGTTAAAATGTTTAGAAATAATAATTTTAATCCCTGGATCAACTCAGATCATCAGATAACTATGTGCTTGCGTGCTTTTTCCCACACTTTGCTAAATCACTTTAGTGAATTGTGCTTTAGTGCCCTGTTGCACACGAAGGATATAGTCAGATGCTCCCCACTGTATATACTTAGAGGTACTGTCAGTTACTTCCCTTCCCTTTGCCCAAAATGTAGATGAGAAAGGGATACTTTAAGAATTTTGCCAAGGGGGCCAGGCACCATGGCTTGTATCTGTATTCCCAGTGACTCAGGAGGCTGAGGCAGGAGGGTCATGAGTTCAAAGGCCAGAGGCGGCCTCACAACTTAGCAAGACCCTGATTCAAAGTGAAAAAACATACATGAACAAGAAGCTACCTGCGCAGCTCGGCGGCAGAGCACTTGCCTAGCGTGCAGAAGGCCCTGGGTTCAGCCTTCTAGGATTGCAAAACTAAAACGTTTTTAGAAAATGAATTTGCTCAAGGAAAGGAAGCCTAGCACAGTGGGAGATATTTCTTCATGACAAGAAAAACCTAACACTTGAGAGGTCCGTTTCCTATATTTATCTTAGATTCCATGCAGTTAGGTTTTTATCTATTTTTCTTTGCTTTGACCACTAGAATGCTCAGAGCCTAATTTATAAATCACATCAAGTAATTGTTTAGCACTTTAGAACGCATATTTCTGTGAACTAACTTTTCCTCACTCTCTTTTAGCCTCTTTTTTATGTTATCTTCCTTACATATTATATGCATTTTGCAAATTAATTCATCCTTTCAAGAAATTAGATGGTGTATTAGAGAACCCTATGTGGGAACATGTGCGTACATGGGAATATAGGGGGTGCCAAAAACCGTATACACATTTTAAGAGATATTATAGATGTATTATTTTTTGAAGTTGAATTACAAGGGTAACGCTTTTGAGCACTCTTATAATTGCAGAAGTCAAATGTGAGTTGTATTCATGTTTCGTTATCAGTATATATTTATTACAATTTTAATACTTTAACTGTATATACATTTTTTGGCAACCTCTGTCCATATGAAGAGAGATTCATTTTAAGGCATTGGCTCATATGATTAGGACCTGACAAACCGAAAATTTGCAGGGCAGGTTGGGAGGCTGGTGACCTGGAGAGGAGCTGTTGTTGAGATGCTGAGTTCAATGACAATCCAAGGCAGAATTCCCTCTTGGGGGGCCTCAGTCTTTCCTCTTAGCGCTTCAGCTGATTGAATGAGGCCCACCGACTTTGTGAAGAGTGATCTACTTTATTCCAAGTCTGTTGATTTGCATGTTAATCACATCTAAAAAATACCTTCACAGGAACATCTGGACTGATGTTGGATTCACCAACTAGGCACCACAGCCTTGCCAAGTTGACACACAAAATTACCCTTCATAGATATGAATGCCTCTATAATAGGGTGTTCTTAAAGTTAGGCATAACTGTTGCCTTTTATATTTGCTTATCTGAGTGCATGTAGGGAAAGATTCCAGCTCCCTCCCACCTCCTCATCTAGGTTCAAGTCTCATGTTGTCATCATTTCATCAGCTGGTAGGGCTGTCTTCCAAGCCGCGGTTGGTTAAACAGCATAGAGTCTTCATTGTGGATGTGTTGAATGTGCAAATGTGTGAATGCTGTGGCCTGCCAAATGCCCTGATATAAGTCAGTGTTTCAGAGAGTTCTGCCAGCCTTTTGGTAAACAGCCATTTTTGTGGAGGGATGTGATGAGGTGCATGATTTCACCAATTATTCCCATTCCCAATTAGTCGGGGCCCGGGCGTGTGGGAATAAAATGTAAGCTCACTCTCTCTATTACACTAACAACTTTACCTTGTCTGAGTTCCAGAGGTTTCATGTATTTGATATTATTCAATTGATGATGTTCCTGCTGCTCTATTCTGAAAGGTCTTCAAACATCTGGAGACCTGCTTTTTATTAGAAAACGTTCATTGTTCAGGAATGTTATGTAGCAGCAGTGGCGGGGGCTTTTACCTTGTCTTTTTTCTTTGGTAGGCTGGTTACTTTGGATGCAGACCTCTCACCGCTGCAGAGTGGAGCCTGCCAACCACTCTGTCTTCTTTAAGGTAAGAATTGCAGCCACTGTGAACAACTTTCAACTTCCCATTTGGGAGCTCTGGGTTAGGTGGCTGGGGATTGTTGGTTTTAAGAGTTGACTCTGGTGTGTCTTGGGCCTCTGTCTTTTTCACATCTCCTCAGCAGGTTGCCAGTTTTCTAGCCAGTTCTAACTCCTCACTTCTCACTGTGGTCCTGGGGTTTGGAAGCCTGGTTTGGGCTTGTCACATTTCTGGTGAGCCCAAAGAGGGAGTTTCCAAGCCTAGGGAATGGTTAATGGATTAAACGCATCTCTGCTTACCACCGAAGACACTTATTTGGTCAATTAAAAGAGAACCCACACAAAGGAACATTCCCAATGCCTGGAGTGGGGGCTGCTGGGGTGGGAAGCAATTCTTAAAAGTGTCTGAGTCAAGTGAAATACATTGCTGAGTATATTTAGTATATAAGCACACTAATTATTGAGGGTTTGTTATGACCAGACATTTAAATGTTAAGGCTTAGAAAATATTTAATGATCCAAAACAAGATGATAGTATTACTCTGGATAGAAAATGACAGTATTGGTTTGGGCATATTTTATTTATTTGTTTATCTATCTATCTATCTATCTATCTATCTATCTATCTATCTATCTATCTTTTGCAGTACCTGGGAATTGAACCCAGGGCCTTTCACATACTTTGCAAGTGCTGTACCACTGGGTTGCACCCCTTGCCCATTTTTTATTTATCTTTTGTTTTTATTAAAATTTTCTTCCCATTATGCAACTATTACATCACTTTTGGTTACAGTTTTATCAACTTACCCATTTTTTATTTTTTATCTTAAGCCAGGGTCTCTCTAAGTTATGCAGGCTACCCCTGGCCTTGAACTTGTGATCTTCTTGCCTCTGCCTTCCGAGTCACTGGGATTACAGGCATGTGTTGCTGTGCCAGCTTAGATGTGGGCACATTTAAAGCTGTGTGAATTTTAATGATGATGGCTTTCTGCTTCATTCATTTTACCTTTTAGTTTTTGGGGTAGTGCTTCCTACAGAGCTGACCGGATTAGATTGTTAGGCCTGTCTCCATTTTCTTAGGTGAAAAAATCAAAACAGAGCTCTGGTTTGCTTAGTTCAGGCTGCAAATGCCAAGGAATGTCTTTATGAGCATCCGGGACCAACCTGGTCTGCTGAATGACCTTCTCTCTGGCCATGGGGCTATCTGCTCCTAGCCCAGAGGCCTCTGCCTTCCCATCAGACCTCCCACCTAGTATCGGATGGGTGGGATGGAGGGAGCAAGCACCCAGAGGAAATTGTCTGAGAGTATGAGCTGATTGCACCATGGCCATGTTTACATTCCTTTTTCTTGTCAAAAGAGCAGGTTGAATTATTAGCACTCATATTTGTTAATGATATGCTTCCAGACAGAGCAGAATTCTATAAAATATCTACAAGGATACCTTATTCTTCCCTTTCTAAATGGATGACATTGTATTACCCTAATTAGGCCCAAGAAAACAAGTAGGAATCTGTATATTGTCATCACTGTTGTCCCCCGGGGCACACTGGGGAGAGCTGTTGCTTCAATGTAAGAGTCTTCTGTTGATTATCCCAAAGAATGTGAAGATTGGAGCGGTGATGGTCCAGCTGTGAGACATACAGAGAGCAGGGGGTCATCTTCCCAGGCAAAGAAACTTAATTCCTGCTTAGTAACAGTATGAACACAGTATTGGGAACATAATAATCATAACAATAATAATGATAAAAAATGGCAATAATAATCGCAGATCTAATACCCTAAATGTTCTCAAATCTAATTTGTATCCTTTGTACAGTTTTAGAGGGCTAAAAAATCAAATGTGGATTAGAATCATGTGTGGATTAGATTCCCAGTCAGGAGCTGAGTTTTGGGGAAATTATAGAACTGTACATCTTGTAAAAATAATACAATGTGGTAGTGTGGATTAGATTCAGGTGCGGAATTGATTTGAGACTATACAGTATTAACCATCCTTGTCACCCTATCACCATGGCTAACATTTATTGGCTTCTATTTTCTTCCAGAAACCAGACTAAGCATTTCTCTAAATCTGCATGATCTCTAAATCTGAGCAGCATTCCCAGGAAGAAAGTTCTATTAATAGGTACCTTTTTCGGTTGAGGAAACTGAGGTTCAAAGCAATGAGGTTCTCAAAGTTAGACAAACAAGCCAAAAAGTAGCAGAACTGGGATGTAACCCACAGAATAGCTCAGAACAGGGTCTGGCCCATGTGGATACTTATGACTGGTGCTTACTGACTTCCACTTGCTCCGCCCACATTCCCTTTTGACCCGGATCACTGCTTACCACTGACATTTTATTTCTTCTGCATTGAGGGACATGTACTCAGGAGGGACCAATCCCTGGAGAAGGACATCATGTTTGGGAGAGTGGCAGGTCGACAAACAAAAGGAAAACCCTCCACTAGATGGATTGACACAGTGTCTGCAATAGTGGGCTTAAACATAAATAAGATCCTGTGACTGACACAAAATTGGGGAATGTTTTGTTCTGCTGTACATAGGGTTGCTGTGAGTCGGACCTGACTTGATGGCACCTAACAACAACAACAGCATTGAGGCAACCAAAATTTTAAAAAATTCCCAAGAATTTCCCCACTTGTTTTGATCAGCTAAAAACTGAAGGCGTTTGGGTTTTCTTACATTCTTGGCACCACCTATTTGAACCATGAGCATTATATGGTTAGGTCTTACCTGCTCCCTGGATTCTCTCACCTGGTGAACCTGACTTTGAATTGGTTTTCTCATACCATAAAGATGTCTATCCATATCATTGTATAACATCTAAAACCCATGGAATAAAAAAGCATCCAGAAAAGCCAAGTCTTGGTATTTTTGTTCCTATACTCTTATCATAGATCAAAAGAAACAAAATCCTGTATTTCTGCCATATCCTTCTGGAAAGACCTTCCTTGAAATCCACTTTGTTGTAAAAAGCTTGCCTCCTTCTCCCTGGATTTGATTGTTAACTGGGCTTAGCTTTTCCCAGTTAATGTGGTGACTTCAGTGCCCTCACTGGCCCTGGGTGGGTGGAATGAGGGCTTAGAAACTCCATATAGATGGTTGCTAAACCTGCTGGCAAGTAGACAAGTGGCCTGGTTTCACATGTATGCATTTGTGTTGGAAATGCTATTGATAATAAGGCTTCATTTGTGCAGGGCTATCTACCAGCTATCTATTGCATAACAAATTACTCCACACTTGTGGCTTAAGACAACAAGCATTTTATTTGCTCCTGATTCTGCAGGTCAACAGTTTGGGTTGGCTTTGGCTGGGTGGTCCTTCAGCTCATCTCACTACTGTACTCAGCTGCTGCCTGGGAGCTGGTTGATCTGGGGGACCTGGGCTGGGATGGCTCATTGCTGTCACATGTCTCATCCTTCAAGAGGCTAGCTTAGGCTCCCTCACATGGCAACACTGGCAAGAGAAAGTACAAGGTTGGAGCCTAGATTCAGAAATTACACAACTTCACTTCTGCCTCCTTTGATGGGTCACAAAGAGTCGCAGTGCCTGCCCAGATTCAAAGGAAGGAGGCTGGAAATGGGCTCTGAATTTTTCTTTTTTCTTTTTTCTTTTCTTTTCTTCTCTTTTCTCTCTTTCTTTCTTTCTTTCTTTCTTTCTTTTTTTTTTAACAATACTTTTGGCTTGAACCTAGGGCCTCATGTTGCTTTTGCAAGCACTCGACCACTGAGCTGCACCCCTAGCCTATTTTTCACTTTTACTTTATTTTGAGACAGGGTCTCACTAAGTTATACAAGCAGCCTCTGGTCTTGAACCTGTGATCCTCCTACCTCTGCCTCCTGAATCACTGGGATTATAGGCATGAGCCACCATACCTGGCTTGGGCTTTTCCTCCTAATAGGACTAGCTAGAAATAAGTAATGGCCACTTTATATTTTCACAGGCTCTTAAAAAACAAGCTGCAATTGTTTTAAAAGTATTTCATTTTATCTTTAAATAATACTGGAATAGGGTTGTTGTTGTTAGATGCCATTGAGTCAGTATCCGACTCATAGCGACCCTCTTAGGGTTTTCAATGGCTGACTGTTTCGGGATTGCCTTGGGAGTGGATTGCCAGGCCCTTCTCCCATTTTTGTGGTGCTGGGAATTGAACTCGGGACCTCAGAGACTGCAGCGCAGCGCTCTACCAACTGAGCTAAATCCCAGCCCAGAATAAGGGTAGTTTTAGCCAATTAGTGAGAGGAGAAGTCTAAAAAGTAGAGTTCATCAGTAACATACCTAAGAATGTAGTAATAAATATAATGGCAACCGCCAACAGTAATATTGTTCTTAGTATGTGCCAAGCACTGTTTGAAGTTCTTTGCGTAACTCAATTAGTCCTTACAAAAACCTTATGAATTGCTTTTATTTTTATCCCCATTTTATAGGTGAGAAAACTGAGGCATGAGAGTTTAAGTAACTTTCTTCAGTCATACAGCTAGTAAGTAGCAGAAATGGGATTCCACTGTAGGAGGTCAGGCTCCAGAGTTGGGGTATTAATTCCCAGTGCCTCTCAAGTTAATGGGAACTAAATCTTATTCTTAGCTGAACTCTCTTTAGGATCAAATCATGGTGATTTTCCTAAAGACAGTGGGGTTGGCTATTTGGTGAAGGTCACTAGGCCTTGCTGGATACACCTTTATGACCCCCAATGGGTCTATTCATGTTACAGAAGACCTGATTAGAGACCATGGAAACACTCATGATCCCATGAAACACAGAATGATTCTTCTGGGCCCAACAGAGTCTCCTGGCTTATGGGTGGTGGTGGTGGTGGTGGTGGCGGTGGGGGTGGTAGTATTATTTTCTTTTGCTGAGGAAAAAATTGAAGAATGAAGAATGAGCTTCTTTAATAGTACTTTCCATAGCCTTTCAGATAGTCCCTTGTTTTTGGCTTCAGTTAATCAGAAAGACTATCCTAAAGAAAAGAGTGTTGTATTTATCTAGCCTCTTGTTTAAGGACCCAGGAAAAGAGTGGGATGACAGCCTTTTTTATACAGTCTTTGTGGAACTAAATTTGGTGCAAGTGGTTTATCTGAGGAAAATGACTAACCTCCCTGGCATTTCTGAGGTCATCCTTGCAGCCACAGGTGAAGTGGCCCCCGGTACCCACACCACAGCAATGGGCCCTCACCCCTTCCTCCCTTTGAGGGATATGAACACATGTGGCAGCCAGGTTTGGACTTGCATCTTGGAATTGTCATTTCTCAACTTGCATTTAGCACTGGAGTGGGGGAGAGACCGCCAGTCTGAGCCCAAGAAAGTCCCCTGAGCCTCCTTTGTTCCCTCAAATCCCACTGTGGTCTCTTGACTCCTCAACTAATCTTCTTCTGATGGTCTCCTTCTCTATTGTTAACTCAGATTAGCAGCAGTGACTGGTCCCTTGTTGCTGGGAGGTGTTTGCTACAACTTTTGTGTACAGGAGAACTTCATATCACTCTCATATCCCCTCAAGCTAGAATCCACCCAGAAGGTAAGCAAGCGGACATATGCAGCTCTATCCAAGAAAAGAGAACACGGGGCAGAGACTAGGGACAGCCATGCTGCTGAGCACCCCGCCTGCCCATCCTCTCTCACCCTCCCACCCAGGAACTGCTCTACAGGACACATCTCTTGATTGTTAAGCATGGAATCCTAGGGATATTTTCTTCATACCAGTGGAACCTCTGTTACTCTCATAATCTTTTCCTTCAGCTAATCTGGAAGAATGTATAATCCTCTCCTGCATTAAATACTTCTTCCCCGTGGATGCTTGCTTCCCTTTTTTTTTTTTCTTTTTCAAACCAACTGGAACAATGTATCCCCTAGCACAGATATTGAAACCTGACAGGCAGATCACCGCAGGGGAGATTAGGCTGTTCTCATTCCAAATAGTGCTTTAAGGTCACTGTTGCAGCTGAATCCCTTCTTAGCCTGGCTTTAGGGCAGAACGGCTCCGGCAGACCACAGGCAGGAGGTGTCTTCTGTTTCACAGCCTTTGGGCTGTTCTTTCCCTGCCCTAAACTTAATTGCTTCCTCTGATGTATCTGGCAAACCCACCAGTGTTCCTTTACCTCCCTCCTCTTTGGTTAGCCGGGACTTCCAGTGCCTGAATTTTGCTTTCTCAGCAGGCTTGGTTGATTGAGTTTGCCTTTGGCTTTTGCCGACACTGCCTATTCTGGAAGAGAGATTCCTGTTTAATATCATGAATGACATAAATGTCCATTGGCCATGGAGAAGGATGTTAGCATGCCCCTAGGGGGATGGAGGTTGGGTGGGTATAGATGAGACACAGATGGGCCTTCCAGGACAGTGGGTGCACAGGCATGATTTAGTGGGCTTAGATGATTCTGGTTCACCACAGGGTTCTTGGGTGCATGGAAAAGTCCTTGTGTCTCTTGAAGGGAAGGTTTTACTGACTTAATCCCCATAGAACCCCGTGTGTCTGTCAGCTTGCCATACTGTGGGGGATTCCATGTTGCTGTGATGCTGAAAGCTATGCCACCATTATCTCATATATTAGCAGGGCCACCCATGGTGGACAGGTTTCAGCTGAGCTTCCAGACTAAGACAAACTAAGGAGAAGGATCCAGGAGCTCACTCCCAAAACAATTAGTCATTGAAAACCCTATGAATAGAAGAGAAACACTGTCAAATGTAGTGCCAGAAAGGAAAGTGAGTACCTCCAGGCTGGAAGGCATTCAAGAGCTGATTGGGGAAGAATTGCCTCTTCTAAGTAAAGTTGACCTTGATGTTGGGAATGGAATAAAGCCCCTGGGACCTCATTTAGCTGATGTAACACAACTCAAAAAGAGAAGAAACATAGTGGTTGCAACATTGGACTCAAACACAAAAAGATCATGTGTGTGGCACAATGTCGGGTAGTATTCGTTCTGTTGTACATAGAGTCACTATGAGTTGGACTTGACTTGATGGCACCCAACAACAACAATCACCACAGAAGATGTTTCAGACACAGCCTTTCCTTGACTTCCCTGTCCTTCGACTCACCCTAGGATTGCTGTGTTGAATTGTTCCCCTCATTCATTGGTTTTATGACCAAGGAGATAGGAAGATAATGGTTGAGAGTTTGTAGTCACCCCCTCCCTTTCTTTTCCTTACAGTAAAGATGATTGCTCAATAATAAATGGAAAGGGAGTTATTTAAAAAAGAACTTTGCTCAGGGCTGGCTCTTGGCACTGAAGACCAAGCTGGGGAAGGTTCTGAGTGGTTCCAATGCAAATTTACACATCTGCACATCATCCATCTGGAGGTGCTGACCCTCAGTCCCAGTCACTTTAGTAACTTTTCTATCATCTGCACTGGCTCTTTCTTTAAAGGTTATTATCAATAATGCAACCAAAGCACAGCATGCCAAATTTAACCTTAAACTGCCCTTGAAATTTCATCCTCAGGAAATCTTTCTAGAATAGAGATGAAAATGCCCTCTGTGTCTAAACATGACAAGTTCGTGCACGATTTGCCTCTTCTCACCATGATCATGCTTCAAATTTAACATATGAACACTGAGTTCTAATCACTAGCTCTGCCCACTCCCTGCCCTGTTCTCTAAACATGGAGTCTTGCCAGGATGAAAAGGGTAAAGGTTGTTACTCTCCAATAGATAGCAGATTTGTGTAACTCTCCAGTGTCACACTCCAGATGGGAGCAGAATGAATGTGTTTGGACATTCAGGGGACCAGCCACAAGCACAGTTCTTTTGCATAAACTTCAGATATGCTTTGATCAAGTGTGTAGTCAAATTTTTTTTCTTAACGTTACTTTGGAGCCTTTGCAATGCACCCAAACAGATTATTACCAAAATGACATGTGATGTGAACCTGTGTAGCTATTGCCTAACATGACTTTAAATGAGGGAATAATGTAGACAATTACTTGCCATCTATTAAATCAGTATATTTTTTATATTTTAGGCACACCTTATTTGTACTTAAGCAGTAACCTAACATGTTTCTCAGGCTAGGATTTAGCTCAGTTGGTAGAGCGCCGCTTTGCAGTCTCTGAAGTACAAGGTTCAATTCCCAGCACCACAAAAATGGGAAAAGGACATGGCAGTCCACTGCTAAGGCAATCCCAAAACAATCAGCTATTGCAAACCTTATGAGGGTCGCTATGAATTGGATACAACTCAACGGCACCTAACAACAATGTTTCTCACCAAACAATGAGTTCTAATTCTAAGAATAATTTCTAATAAGAAATTAGAATTATGGAAAGTAGGGGGAGATGCAATGAATTAGGAAAGGAGAAACCCTAGCAGGTTCATTGACCTCTTTTATTGTTTGTTTGTTTGTTTGTTTGTTTTGAATCAGGATCTCACTATGTAGTCCAGACCAGCCTTGAAATCACTATGTAACCCAAGCTGGCCTTGATCTTGTGATCTTCCTGCCTCTGTCTCCTGAGTGCTGGGATTATAGGCATTTGCCACCATGCTGGCTTGACCTGCTCTTGAGTGGTTTTGACTCTGAAAGGGATAAGGTTTGCAGTTACTACATTATAAAACTGGACTGCCCGTACAGGGTTTTATTTTCCCCTGTCTACATATTTGTTTATCCTGTTTCAATAAGACATTGTATTAGTTTTATACAAAGGATTCCTGAAATAAACAAGGTGGTGACCACGAGCAGAGAACCAACGTGTATCCTATAGGATTTCTGTCCCCTGAAGCTACCAATGTCCCCTCTGCCATTTCTTGTCTATCTCCATCACCGGAGGCTGAAAAAATAGTTCCATGATGGCTTTCCTTGAACCATGAGCTGAAATGCAGACTTCAAACACAGGGCTTTAAGATGTTAGGGAGGAAAGTGACATTGATTTATTTCTTCTGTTCTTGGCTGCTGTGAGAAACCTGTCCTGTCAGGTAATGAACAACTGCTCTTATCCTAACTGGTGACTTAAGAGAACATTACTCATCCCATCATTACCATTGCCCTTGAGTCATCCAGGCCGCACGTACTGGTTTCCACTGAATAAGAATCTTCAGGCAGGGAGTCTATGGCTAAGGTTCCTGTTTAGTAATACAAATTACATAAATGCACCTTGGACGTGGAGCAATGGCCCACATGGAGAAGATACTCCATAGGTCCAGGTCTTTAGCCATGCATCTGAGAAATTCTACCAGTGCTGTGAAAAGTGGCCACAAAGCCAGGCATGGTGGCACACACCTGTAATCCCAGTGACTCAGGAGGCGGAGGCAGGGGGATTGCAAGTGAGACCAGAGGCAGTCTGTATAATTTAGCAAGACCCTGTTTCAAAAAAGTAAAAAAATGGGCTGAGGGTACATCTCAGTGGTCCAGCACTTGCAGAGCATGCAAGTGCGAGGCCCTGGGTTCAACCCCCAGTACAGCCAAAAAAAAAAAAAAAAAAAAAAAAAAAAAAAAAAAAAAAAGTGGCCATGTTAATGGTCAGCATAGAATGATCACATGAGTGGCCAGACTGTTTATAAACTTAATATAATCTTAATGTTTATATTCATTACAGATTAGACAAACTTGGCTTTGAGCAGGAGCTGTATTTGAGACTTAGTTGAGCTATTGTGTGTTTGCAGAAGAGCTTGACATGTAGAAAATAAAAAGGAAATATTCAAGGCCGAATGCTGGATGTGAGTTTGTGGGTTAGTAGATAATCCTACCTCTTCTGCAAATTCTTAACTAATCCTTCCCAGGTTTAAATAAAATCAACAGTCGCTATTACATCAGCCACTCTGTCACCCTTCTCTATCTTTGGGTACTTGAAATACATCATTAGAGGACATCAGAATTAATCCAAGCCCCTTCAGACTGTAGATTGAATTCCTTGGGGTCAGAACCTTGTTTTCTTCATCTTCAATTCCCAGGACAAAGAAAAATAAATGTTTCATAAGCAGGCATGTAGGAAATAATTAGTAGCTGTGAAAATAAAATACGTGGTGATCGAGGAGCCCCAGTAGCTTGACAACATGTCCTGCGGGTCAGAGCAAGATAGAAGTCCAGAAACTGGTGGGAGCAGCTGCCTGGGCTTCTGGGACAGCGCCAGTGAGGGAGGCAGTGATGTGCGCCCTGGAGGGGGTTGACGTTCACGACTGCCCATGATTCCTGTGTTGATGTAGGAAGGGTGAGCCCAGACAAATGCTAAGGAAACAAAACCAACTCCTTTATTACTCTCTACAACATTTATAGCCCAGTCCTATTCAATGCCCTTATCCTTGAGGCACTCAGTCATTTTAATGATTTATTTTCTTTTTCACAACCAAAAAACAAATAAAATATTTTATCACCTTTTGGGTAGACTTGATGTCTTTCTCTTCATTTCATCACTTTCTGGGTCTATAAAATTCCCCTTACCTTTCAGCTTTTATAACTCAAGGATAGGAATTCTGTTTGTGTTATTCCTTGTGTGAAGGCTTTTTATTTTTTTAGCAGGATTTTTTTTTTCTTTTTGGTCCTGTTCTCCCCACTATTTTCATTTTTGTTATTCTAGGTGTGTGGAGGTGGGGGAGCCTGAGGGATATGGAAACAGAGTCAAGAAAGAGCACATGTTTTCAGTAACACATGGTTGGCAGGAAATGTTTTTTAAAAAAGAAAGAATATTTTTCAATGCTATTCTCTACTGTTTAGTTGTTGTTGTTAGGTGCCCTTAAGCCAGGTCCCATTCATAGCAACCCTACGTACAAAGGGACAAAGCACTCCCCTATACTGTACCATGCAAGCACTGTGTCAGTCCTTCTTTGCTATTCATAGGGGTTTCAATGGCTGATTGTTTCAGGATTGCTGTGCCAGTGGGCTGCCATGTCCTTCTCCCATTTTTGCGGTGCTGGGGATGGAACCTAGGACCTCAGAGAGCATAGAGCAGCACTCTACCAACTGAGCTAAATCTCTATTGTTTGTTGCTGTTGTTAGGTGCCTTTGAGTCGGGTTTGACTCATAACAACCCTATGTACAACAGAATGAACAAAATACTACCCAACACTGTGCCATCCCTGGCACTATATCAGTGTTTCTCTGCTATTCATACGATTTTCAATGGCTGATTATTTTCGGGATTGTTGTGGGAGTGGGCTGCCTGGTTCTTCTCCCAGTTTTGTGGTGCTGAGGATTGAACCCAGGGCCTCAGAGAGCACAGAGCAGCACTCTGCCAACTGACCTAAACCCCAGCCCCTACTGTTTAGGGATACAAAAAATTTATTTTCCTATTTTTAGAGCCATTGGTGGTGAAAAGTAGTTGTGTGGGTTTAAGAGGAAAATAGTCTATTACTGAAATTTGCTCTGTGGATCTTTTCTGAGGATCTACAGTAAAAACCAATGGTCTGTGTGAAAGCCTGTGGCATTGTGATTGCCCCTTTCCATTCTGAATTGTATGTTTTCAACCCAAGCTCCCTGCATTATGGGTCCCAAGCTCATTGTTTTTACCCTTTGCCCCTTTGGGTCATTCCTGCCTCATTTTCCATATGCCTCTTTATGTTAAGGTGTCAGCAGCAGGATCCTCCCTCAGATCAGTCATCATGAGCCACAAAAGCTCCCTGACCACATGTGTAGATATGTAAGGGCAAAGTTGTTTTCTAATAGGCGATCTCAAGGCTGAGTTGATGCAGCAGGCAGTTTTGTCCAGTTCAGTGGTATAATCTGTGTATCTGGTTTGTAGGCATCCTAATCAAATCTAGTTTAATGATCCAAAGATAATGGCCTGAGATTCTTTTGCTGGTAAAACATCATTTCTGGGTTTGTCTGTGAGGGTTTTTCTGAACTGCTAGATAGCCCTCTGCAAGGTGAGCATCCTTCCAATCCATTGGCTGATGTGAGACATCATCTTCTGCCCTTGGAGTTCCTGGGTCTCAGGGACTTCAGACTTCCATTGGAATCTATACTATCACCCTCAGGCCTTTAAACTACACAACCAGTTTCCTGGGTCTCCAGTTTGCAGGTGGCCAATCATGGGACTTCTCAGCCTCCATAACTGCATAATCTAATACCTTATAACAGATCTCTTTATATAGTCATTCAAAATATCTATGTATGAGTATGTATGTGTTATTGGTTTAATTTCTCTAGAGAACCCTGACTAATATACTTGTGAAGAAGAATTTTGCCTAATCTAGTTGTAGTCAAAAGATGAGATTCATTTGTGTGTTAGTTTCTTTAAGCAGCAAAACTATTACTGTATTTTTTAAAAATATGATGTTTTAAAATTACTAATAAAATTCATATAAAGTAAATTTGAACCAAAAAGTGTTGATTTCAGCTTAATGTTTCAGTCAAGTCTTCCTTTTAGATTTTGATTCCATTTTGAGACATAGTGGCTTCCTTTCCTGACTTTTTGCCATCATTTGGTTGAAAAGAGTCTTCTTACCTTCATTCAAGGCATTGATAAAAATGTTAAATAGGATAAAAATATAGAGTTCTATAGCATACTACTAAATATTTAGGAGTGAGACTTTTTAATTATAAATATTATGTGCAGCCCATAATTTGCCATCATTTCCCCAAGGATAAATATGACAGGTGTTTCCAACCCTCATGCCATGGACCAACACCAGTGTAAGTGGTGAATGAGCAAGTGAAGCTTCATCTGTATTTACACAGTAAATATAATGCACTTGAATCATCCCAAAGCCAACCTATTCTCCAGTCTGTGGAAAAGTTGTCTGCTGTGAAACTAATCTCTGGTGCCAAAAAAGTTAGGGACCACTGGTAGATGGAATTCCACTGATATAATAACCTGGAATCAAGTCACAACAAAAAGGTGATTAGTTAGGCAATACTGTACCTTAGTGTACTCATCTTAGACCAAAATACTCTCTTTTTTCTTTTCTACTTGTTTACAAACCGACTACTTATTAATTAGTTCACTTATTCAGAGAGATGTTGATTTGTGAGTCTTCAGTGTTTTATATAGTACTAAACACATAAGACATAGTTCCTACCTTCAAAGAGTTTATACTTTAGAGAAGGGAAAAGTTTATAATTATAATACTCCATTGATAAAGTACACAAACGTGTATTTGCATTACTTGTATAATGAAGATGGACCTTTATGAACATAGCATAGTAACTATAACATGTAGTAAATATGTCTCTGAGAGAACAGACAATTGCCTAGGTAGTTCAAGGACAAGACAAGTAGCTGGGTGCAGTGGCATATACCAGTTACCTGGCTAAGGCAGGAGGATTGCAAATTTGAGGCCAGAAGCAGCCTGTGCAACATCTCAAAACCCTATCTCAAAATAAAAAATAAAAAAGGAGCTAGCAGCTCAGTGGTAGAGCACTTGTTTAGCATGCATGAGGCCCTGGTTTCCCCCAGTTCTGGAAAAAAAAAAAGATAAGAGAAGTGATACTGGAGGTAGGCCTTCGAGAACAAGAAACTGATCATATCTTTAAAAAGATAAAGGTGTTCAAAGAAAGGAATGAAACCTCCATTGTCCATTCATCAGCTTAGATTTTAGACCTGGTGTGAAAGCTCCCACAACTTCCTGATCCTCAGACCTGTGGCTTGCACTTGGTCGTGATATTGATTGACTTTCTTGTCCTTCCTTCAATCATTTGACTCATGGATTTCCAAGCTATGTCTGATTTTTCACTTTGGTAAGGCATTCAGACTAAGCAGAGATCCTCGAGGAGGTTTGCAGGGCCTATCTGGTGGCCACCTACATCCTATCATGACAGCCACACCAGGTATTCCACAGAAAGGGGTGGCATGATGCCTTTAAAGGACCTTGCAGGCAGCCACATGAATGCATCTCTGATAAACGTGAAAACCAGAGCAGCACTTAGGCTTACATTCAGTAATGACTCCACTTAAAAGATGCCTTCCCCCCACACCACCTCACCTCACCCTGTGCCCTAAGACAGCAACCACCATTACTTTGGATATCTCATCTGCTTTTGTCCTCAAATGAATTGCTTGTGAAGATTTGAAGTGGATCAATTCAGCTGCGTTTACATTTTGTAGAGCATAAAAGATGGTGTTTCTGTTATTACATGTGGAAGGCCGAGGAACCAAATGTACAGCTGGGGTTTTTAGATTGCAGGTGGAATTGGCAGCCTTTGTAGAAATGGCCCTCAAAGCATGTGAACTGAGTAAATTTGATCGGTGTCAAACAAAGAGAATAGACCTGGAACACTCCACTGCCATTTTTCTTCAAATGTATTTCCAATTACTCCCCACTTGATGGGGAAATGCTTTCTTGCTTTCTTTCTTTCTTTTCTTTTTTTTTTTTTTTTCATTGTTGGAGCTCAATTTCTATCAAATACATAGCCAGTTGGCTAGGATGTTGACTTGTGGAGCTGTCTAGAACTCTGGTTTTAGCATCCTGGCAGTAGAGAGAGATGTTTATTATATTTGGTCACCCTCGCTCTTCTACCATCTGGCAGTTTCCTCCTGTATCTCATTCCCCATTCACTTTGTTTCTTTGGAGCCAGAAATGTTGCTTTTCGTAAAGAAAATGGATATAAATTACCAGTGGCAATGAAACAAGTCATGCATTCCTTTTTGGCTTTGAAGGTAGATGTTTTGGGAGTCAACAGCAGGATGCTTTGCCAAGGGATCTGCAAAGGATGGGGAGAGAAGGCTAATGCTCTGTGAGCAAACCTCATGCCTGCCGGGCACTTCATTATCCATTCCCTGCATCGAGCAGCTTCAGCAGGCAGCTGTGCAGAGCTTTTTCATTGGGCTGATGGTGGCTCAGCTGAATCTGCCGCCTGATAACAAGAAAGCTCAAGCTGTGTCATCTCCTTACACAAACTGGCACTCTCCTTGCTGCCAGAGTTTCTTTTCTAAAATTGAGAGTGAAAAACCTGGAAGGGAACTGACATTTATTGAGCACTTACTATATGCGAGGCATTGTAAAATACGCGTTGTCATTAATTCCTTTCATTCTCACTGGGCCTTGTAATTTACTTCTGACTATAGTCCTGAAATTTAAGTATTATTGCCTTGATGTAGAGATGAGGAAATCGAGACTCTAAGAAGTTAAACACTTTGCTCAGGTTAAGCAGTTCCCAATAGTTCCTAAATGATGATTGGATCTTAATTTCAGGATCTGAACAGGGTATCCCTGGCTCTAATTAAATCCAGAACACACTGAGCCTTAAGTGTAACTCATTGTTTTTCATTAATCTAGAGATTTAATACTCAGACTGAAAAGCAATCGCTTCCCCCACAACCTTTAATATGGAATGTGTCACATAGACAATGGTTCTTTGTTCTTTCCTCAACTGTGATCAGAGCTGTAAGGTCAGAGCTTTAATATTTATTTACTTATTTAGGTTTCTTGGGACAGCGTCTCACTGTGTACTCCAGAGTGGCCTGGAACTCGCTATGTAGACCAGACTGGACTCAAACTCATGTTGATCCTCCTGCCTCAGCTTCCTGAGTGCTGGGATTACAGGTGTGCACCATCATACCTGGCTTTTTAATATTTATTATCATCTTTTGCAAATCTAAGATATTTGAAGGGCAACCCTCCATTACCACTGTGATCTAGAGGTCAATGCAAAATTAACTGAAATCAATTTCCCATCATGTTACTCCTCCTTCTTCTGCCATGAGCCTAAACAGTGATGCTGACCATCTGTCCTTTGACCCCCTGAGCAATGACAGAAGTGATGGAGGATCTGCAGCTCTGCAGTGCAGCCCCTATTCCCAGAATGGTCTGTCAAAGTTAAAGAACTTACTTCTCCATCAATTCCAGACAGACACGGGCAGCTGACTCACCTTGCTTTTGAAATTTTATTTTCCGTTAAACTGAAAAAATGTCTTCCATGCTTTTCTTCCTGATACTAATACATTGCCATCATGATCATCTATGCCTGACGACTGTTTTATGAGCTCCTGGAAGCCTGTCAGTTGCATATATTCTTCTCTTTCTCGACCACTTGTCCTTGTACTCACTCTAGCCAGTTGTTGTTGTTAGCCAGTAGATCGTATCAATAAATCCATCCAGGGCCAGGCCCGTCTGCACAAAGCATGCTTTCCACCTTCCTTGATGGGATGAACAGCTGCTCTTTACAGCTTGGTGAGATAGAAATCGCTACTTTTTATTAGGTAAAGAATAAAAGTATACATCTATCAGTTCTGTTCTTTTTTGGCTACTACAGTGGTCAGGAGATTGCTTATCATTTCTTCATGAGTTAATTAGTAGCTTAAGTTTGAGAGCGAGAAAAGAAAGCTCTAGCTGTACATGGTGATGTCAGTCTTTGACTAGTGGCAGCAGGAGGCAGAAATGCATGCTGGGAAGTTTGCTTTTCTTCCCCCAGTGATGTTTCAGTGCTGGTCATTCAGGAAGAAAGGAAAAAAGGAAGACTGTAGATCAAGTTACCAGGTTGGGGCTCCCAGAGCCTCATATTTTCCTAGCATGATTATTGGGCTGCAATGGAAATAAAAAAGTTCTACAATTATGCAGATGGCTTTTAGAAAAGGCAACACAAAATATTTTCCCTCTCAAACGAAGTCCATTTATCTCAATAACTCTCAGCAGGTAGCTGGCAGTGTGGATAACCATTGCAAAATCTGAATCTTTTGTTTTGGTGAATTACTCCTCAAGTATAGAGAGCTGTGTGATTTATTAAGGAGATTTTATGTTCCTAACAGGAGCATTTAAAAAGACAGGCTGTGTTGCTCAGATCAGCACACTGCCACCCGTGTGATTTTCTCCAGATTTCTAATGGGGACATATTTGTGTTAGCAGTGAGGTAAGTACCTAGCAGGTAGTTGTTTTGTTTGTTTAAAACCATACATTCTGGATACCCAGAAGTTAATCAGTTCACAGAGTACTGCCAATTCATATCTTTTGGCTCTTAACACTAATGTCATTGCAAACTAAGTCACAGTCCCCTCGGCATCTTCCTGCCAGGGTGAAGTTCATCCTGCACTGTTGGTTTGTACATCACTTGTCTTCTCTGTCGGTTTTCTAGATTAGCGGTAAGAAGCATTGTTGGGTGAGAAATTCTTTTAGTTAGATTAGATACTTCACAAACTTCATAGGATATCTTTCAACCTAAATTAAAACAAACAGCTACATCTTCAGTGGAAACTTGCTACAAAATTTTATCACTTTTATTTCTTTTTCCCAACAATAAGTAAAGGGAAGGAATTACAAGAATTGGAAAGTCAGTCCTTCTGTAACTGGCAAGGAGGTGGGTTCTGGTTTGCCTAACTTTTCTCTGGAAGATTTAATCAGATTTTGCTGTCAAAGAAGAGAAATGTTCTTGCTTCTGCAAGGATGCTTTGTCTGTGTTGATAAACGTAGTTATGGTGATAGTAGGCCCGGTGTGAAAAAGCAAAAGGAACATTTTGCTATGATTGGAACACCAAAAGATTTACTAGTGGTGCTGCTGTTTTTTTTTTTTTTTTTCTCTCCCTAAACTTCCTGATTCAGCAGGTAGTGCAGTAGCTGGTAGCGTGTTATATGCTGTTATACAAATGCGGCCAACTGGGTTTAATGGTTTCCTGCTGTTGTGTCATAATTCTTTGGTAAAAATGAGAATTCTAAAACTCTTTCATTTCTTTACCTTCTCCAGAAATATGTAGCCCTTTCCTTAAAATGGTTTTCACTGGTGGTGGTGGTGGTGATTTTTTGTTTTGTTTTAGCCTTAGTGTTCAAAAGGAGACTAAGGAAGGCAGGAAGGAAGGCAAAGAAGGCAGGGAGGAAGGAAGGAAGGGGCTGAACAATGAAGGAAGGAAGGGGAAAGAGTGAATTGGAATGCGAATGGGTCAGAGATCAACTTTTTTAGCCTTCACATATTGAGAATACATCATATTTGTCTTTTTGTCCCTTATTTCAGTTAATTTTCTACAGGTTCCTCCATGTTTCCCCAAATGTCAGGATTTCAGTTTTTCATGGCTGAATAATATTCCACTGTATGTGTGTATGTGTGTGCGCATGCATATCACATTTTCTTTACCCATTTATCTGTTGATGGACCCCTAAGTTTAATTCTTACCTTTGCTGTTGCAAATATTACATCTTTGTCCCTCTTGCTATCCGCCTTTCCCCATGAACATTGTATATCCTTTTTGCCACTAATCAATATCCTTTATAGCTCACCCTATTAAGTCCTGTGTTACCTCTTCTTTCTCCCATGGTGTCTAGCAAGAAGACAGCATGGTTTGGCAGCAAGGTAACAGAGCATGGAGACAACCCTAAGAGCACTATCCTGGACGTCTGCCATTTATCTGCAAGATGACCTTCACTCTTTGGGTCACAGTTTCTTCATCTGTGAAATGGGGTTAACAATACAGTATCTCCCTTGCCATTTCACTGTATGGTTGTTGGAATCAAAGGAGGTATTTTATGTAAATGTGCTTTATCTGTTTCAAGCACACTACATTTTTATTTATTTTTAAGAAGATGTTACCATAAGGCATCATCATTACCACTTTTTGTACCTTATAGTGCTTTTAAAAATTCTTACTTCTGCCCTGTACTTACTCCAGTCACTTCATGTGCCATCAATTCTTTAGGTAAAAGATTTCCCTTATATTTTAAAACTTCACAGTAGTTTTCACAGTATTGACCACACAGGAGGTACTTCATATGGATTTGTGTAACAGAAATTTGATCTCTGATATCCTCCAAGTACCACCTATATTTGGAGTTCTGGAAATAGAGGTCATTTACTCATTAGAAGAATGCTTGAAATCCTGGCATCCTTCCAAGGCAAGATTGAAAGTCTAAGGGTGTGGAAAACCTTAAGAAGTAGGGTAATAAGTTATTTGCATGAGATACTCTCTTAATAATCAATTCAGGGTGGAACTCAATTCTAGGACCAGTTGTTGTTAGGTGCCATGGAGTCGGGCCCGACTTATAGTGACCCTCATAGGGTTTTCAATGGCTGATTTTTTCAGGATTTTTTTTTTCAGGAGTGGATTGCCATGTCCTCACATTTTTGCAGTGCTGGGGGTGCAGCTCAGTGGTAGAGCACTTGCCTGGCATGCACAAGACCCTGGGTTCGATACCCAGTCCTGCAAAACAAACAATAGCAAAACCAAAACAAAACAAAAACAGACATAGCAAGCACTCTACCACTAAGCTACATCCTTAGCCCTTGCTTTTTATTTTTCTTCTTTTATTATTATTATCATTATCATTATTATTATTATTATTATTATTATTATTTCTTCCTCCTCCTCCTCCTCCTAATACTACTATTCTTCCTCCTCCTCCTCTTCCCCTTCTTCTTCTTCTTCTTCTTCTTCTTCTTCTTCTTCTTCTTCTTCTTCTTCTTCCTCTCACTCCTCCTCCTCCTCCTCTTCCTCCTCCTCCTCCTCCTCCTTCTCCTCCTTATTTATTTTTTTCAGAGTCTCTCTATGTAGCTGGCCCATGAAAGTTGGCCTTCAACTGCACAATTCTCCTGTCTATGCTTCCCAAGTGCTGGGATTGCAGGCATGTAGCACCATATACCACAGCCTGCCTCATTTTTGTTCTAGTCAGTGTTTCCTATAAAAAGTGCTTTAATTAAGTTATGTCTGTTGTAAGAGCAAATGTTCTTAGCTCCTCATTAAGTGGATGGCTGATATTTCTTCATGTAAGTGACAGTTATTTCATTTTGTATCATAAGGAAATATACTGTTTTTTCAAGATCATTAAAATATCTTCTTGAATATAAGGGGCACATGTGATAGAGTCTCATTAGGGAAACATGGAATTCTGGGTACCACTTAACATAATGGAGATTTAATGTGTAAAGGGTTAGCTGATGATCAGTAAAAGTTTGATTTTCTTGCCCGCACCAAGCTTGATATATGTTGTTGTTGTTGTTAGGTGCTATCGATTCCGCATCCGACTCATAGCTACCCTCATAGGGTTTTCAATGGCAGACTGTTTCAGGATTGACTTGGGAGTGGATTGCCAGGTCCTTCTCCCATTTTTGCGGTGCTGGGAATTGAACTCGGGCTGGGATTTAGCTCAGTTTGTAGAGCGCTGCGCTGCAGTCTCTGAGGTCCTGGGTTCAATTCCCAGCACCGCAAAAATGGGAGAAGGACCTGGCAATCCACTCCCAAGGCAATCCCGAAACAGTCAGCCATTGAAAACCCAATGAGGGTCACTATGAGTTGAATACTGACATATGTAGTATACCTTATACTTCAGGAAAATTTTAATTTTGTTGGAAGGGTGAAATTGCTGAATGAAAGATGAGGACATGAGAGCTATGCAATTTGCTAAAAATCTTTCAAAGTATGAATTTGTCCAATTTTAAGTTTTGGATGCATAGACTGAGCCACAACAGATGCCTGGTCAGTGCTGCCAGTCTTAGGACTTGTCTGCACTCATTCATTTTTTATGATGATACTGAGGAAAAGCTCAGTCAATAGGTTTTCTTTCTTTCTTTCTTTCTAAGAAAAAAATTCTTTTTCCTGATACATTTTTTCTACTTCACCAATCTATAATGTATGTAAAGTTGTTCTTCACAGATTTACTTATTTCTAAGGACATCCCTGCATGGTTTCAGCATAAGCAATGCTTCTCTACTTACTAAAACCTACAGAAATTGCCAGGATTTTAGAAGAACCAATGTAGTAGGGTTAGTAATGCTCCATAATCCATTGTTCCAATAGTGACTGTCACACATATGTTATTTGTGCATGACCTTTATCACTATATTCAAATCACTTTAGGGTGTGGACCATGTCTGACTTAAATTTTTACTTCTAGTTCCTTATATAGTACACAGTAGGTGCTCAAAAATGTTATTAAATAAGAGAGGAAAATGTATATATGCATGTTTATAATATATGTAGCCTGCAGCTGTACCACTGTGGTGTCTGTTCCTGTCAGATCTTGGAAGCTAAGCAGGGCCACACCTGATTAGTACTTGGAGGGCAGACCACCTGGGAACACCAGGTACTGTAGGCTTGGGAGAAGGACCTGGCAACCCACTCCCAAAAAACAATCAGCCATTGAAAATCCTAGGAATAGCAGAGAAGCACTGACAATAGTGTTTCCCCTGTTGTAGGGTCGCTATGAGTTGGACACTGACTTAACAGCACGTAATAACAACAATATATATACACATAAATATATGTTTGTATATATATATATTTTTTTTCAATTTAAAAAGTTTATTTGATTAATGCTTTTTCCACAAAAACCTCAAAGATAAACTTGGATAAATGATGCTAGCACATGACAGTTCTAATCCAATGTGCAGCATACATAACTGCCTACATAATAGGAAGCCAACCACATAAGAGACATTTGTCAATGTGTGGCCATGGGACAACTGCAGAACTTTGCCACATTTTCTTAGATCTATCCTTTTTCAAGGCCCAGCAAATCCAGACTCATTAAGGAATTCTTGAAACAGCTCTCAACTTTTCTCATGTGCTATCATTGCCAAAAGTTATAGAAAGTTAAATTAAAATGTTGTTGTTGTTAGGTGCCATCCAGTCAGGTCTGACTCATAATGACCATAACCAAATATAACAGAATGAAACACTACCCAACACTGTGACATACACATGATCTTTTTATGTTTGAGCCAGTTGTTGTAGCCACTGTGTATCTTCTCATTTTGAGTCATGCCACATCAGCCACTGAAGGTCCCAGGGGTTCTACTCTATTCCCCTCATTAAAGTCAACACTACTTTGAGGAGGCAACTCTTCCCCCATCATTTCCTGAATGCCTTCTAGCCTGGGGGAGCTCATTTTCTGGCACTGTCTTTGGTTTAGCTGGGTTGGTAGAGTGCTTGCTGTGTGCACTGAGGTCCTAGTTTCGATCCCCAGCACTGCAGAAATGGGAAAAGGACCTGGCAGCCCACTCTTAAAACAATCCTGAAACAATCAGCCATTGTAAACCCTATGAATAGCAGAGAAGCACTGACATAGTGCCGGGGATAGCACAGTGTTGAGGAGTGTTTTGTTCTATAGTACATTGGGTCGCTATGAGTCTGCCTTGACACGACATCACCCAGCAATAACAAACAACATATTTGATTGTACTTCTCTGCTATTTCTAGGGTTCTCATAGAGTAATTGTTTTGGGAGTATGCTGCAGGGTGCTTCTCTTTAGTCTATCTTAGTCTGGAAGTTCAGCTGAAACCTATCCACCATGTATGGCCCTATTTATATCTGAGATACTGGTGGCATAGCTTTCAGCATTACAGCAACATGCAAGTCCCTACAGCATGACAGGCTGACAGGCATGTGGGAGTAAATTAAAAAAGGGGTAGCAATATTTTTATATACAACTACATTGTAGGCCTCATGAAGGCATTAATTTTCTGTTGTTCTTGTTAGGTGAGGTTCTGGAATTTCTTTGTGAGATTTCATAACCAAATTGGGTTGTTAGAATGTTCATTGTTGCTGGGGCTATTGTTTTTCTGAGTTGATGTCAGCTTGGTACTTTTCTTTAGTACTTCGACCTCTATCTTCTTTCTTTTTCTCATATAGAATTGCAGCCTTTACTTGTGTAGAGTTAATGGTGAAAAACCAGGTAATCATTATTGTAAAATCTGTATGAGCACTGGCCACGTGACTCAGAAGCTTCATAGGTCCCTGCCTTCTCAGTGTTGTCATTTAAGTGTAGTATGTAACATACATATCCCCCATACAAACATCTTTTCTTATTAAATAACCATCCCATAAAGGGCTCCTTAAAAGAAAATGTGACTTTGCTTTCACACCTCCTTTCTTCATTCCACAATATTCGGCAAATATTTGGATCTCTGCTATGTGCCAGGTCCACTGCTGGGAATGAAAGACTTTTGGTGTGAGGAGGCTTGGATGGTAAGGCAGGGAGGCAGGAGTCTCCTGTTGGACACACATTCTTCTTTCCATTTAAGAACATGGCACCATGGCCTGGAAATGTTGCATGGGCTTCTGGGGAATTCTGGAATTAGATGCAAGGTTTTATCAGTGGACCAATTAAAGAAATCATCAAGGGGCATAATGACAGTCTGTAGCCCCAAACTAAAACAATCTGACATTAACCTGGTGAACCCGCAGCACTGATCGCCATCTGCTGATGCACCGCCCATGGCTGGGGAGTGAGAGTCTAAGGCGGCCTGGTCGCCTGTGAGCTGGGAACATATCTCTGATGAGAGCAGTTACAGTGACCTCCCAAGCTGCTTCAGAATTTGCTTAATCATGCTCACTTCACTGAACTATGTTTAGGGGGAGCCAAAATGCAAGATTTGGGGAAAAACAAAAGGGATGCAATAAGGCACGAGGAATTCAAACTGACTCTCCTCCTTAGTTTGGGGTTGGCAGAAAAGAAGGCAAATGACATCAGGGACCAGGTGTAAGTATAAGCAGTTGATTTGGAAAGTAGCTCCTTTGAGACCTGTTTGGGTGAGAATTGTTTCCATCATAAAAAGAAGCAGCTGGTAAGTTCCTGAAACCTTTTTATATGAGCCCAGGATTTGAATAATGCACTAAATGGAGTTTGTTGCATATATTTAAATATTTATGTACAAATGGCTGTCATTTCTTAGTCTGCTGTGCCATATTTCCATGAATTGGTACCATTGTTTTTATATTGTCATTGTGTAGATGCTAGGAAAGCCTTGCACAGAAGATGGACATCACAGTAAACCAAAGAAAACACAGAACAGAGTATTACAAACGTAATATATTCCTCATAGCACACTACATTTAAGAAGCTTTGAAGGCCAGATAGTGTGGGGATTAAAATGGAGGGGTTTGGAATTGGACCTGAGTTTACATTCTCTCCTTGATTCCCATTAGCTTTGTAACCTTGGGCTTGTTACTTATCTTCTCTTTGAACTTCAGATTCCTCATCTGGAAAGTGGAGATAATAATAATTTCTACCTCACTGTGGTGTTGTGAGAATTGCATGAATTAATGGTGTTGGATACCTGACACTTACAAGCCCTCAATAAATGCTAGCTTAAAAGAAGAGGCTACTTTGCATGTGAGGCATGGAAGAAATCATCAGCAAAGTATTAGAAAGTAAGATTCACAGGGAGCAGGCACTTTGTTTTAGAAATGGAAGCTACAGTGGTGAACAAAATGATGCTGGCACATAGCAGATGCCCCCTAAATATTGCTTGAGTAGATGAATAAGCATGTTTAGCGCACTTAAGAGTGTATAACTTGGATTATTTTGTGACATTAACTGAACTGTGCATTTAAAATGAAGAAACTATAAGGCAGGAAATCATGAGTGAAGAGGTTGAAGGTGTCAAAGGTATATTTTTCAAAATATTAGCCAGGAAAATATTACTCTTCTCATTTCCCAATAGGGCCGCAGGATTTGATTCCATTTTCTTCCCTAAGAGCAGAGGATGTGGGAGATGTTGCTATAATGTTCTGAATTGTCTCCTCCTGGGGACTGCATTCCCTTTCCTTTTGCTTTCCTGTTTGTAGAATGTGAGGCAGAAGCACGGCAGGAGAGAGATGAAGTGCACATTGAAACTACTGACTGTAAGCACTGTTTTTTCTCATTTACTTCTGGATCATGAGTTTTTATCTCCCTCGTGACAGAAAATAGAGGCTCAGAGGTGCCCGATTCTGGAGTCTGCTTGGAGTCTCTGTTTTCCCATTTGTAAACATAGCCTACTCTGGATCTCCTTCAACCTGTCTTGTCCAGCCGTGGGCTAGTTGGTTCTGCCCCAGTCTGATTGCTTTGTCTTCCTCTGCTCTCCATGTTCCAAGAGCTTGCATTCAGGCTGGACGAAGGGGCTGACATTTTCTGCCTAGGCCTAGCCCTAGCACAAAGTCATTACTTACACAAGATGTGATGAACAAATATTGCCTTTGGAGAAAGATGTACAAATTTGCCAAAGAGAGGAATGCAGCTCTGGGACCTCCTAGCTACAGGACTATGTAAATCATTCAACACTAATAAAATTGAAGTTATGAAAGTAAGTAATTTCCATTTGTAGCACAGCTAATTAGTATAAGGAAAATGGTGACAGAGGATGTCTTCCATAACTTCTCATGAGGTAGTCCTGGAAAACTGGCTCTAGGAGAGAGGGTTTTTCAACATACTCATCTCTAAGATGTTGCATGCAGGTAGCTAATATCTACTGAATTCTTCCTGTCTTCCTGGCACAACTCTATGTGCTTGAGACAAATTAACTCACTCACTTGAGATCATTATTTTTTATTATCGTCTCATATTTACAAGGAAGAAACTGAGGCACAGTAACCTGTTCAATATAATGCATTAACTTTTAAGACATGATTCTACATGTAAAGATATGCTGAGAAATATACCTAGGTATAGAAAATTACTTAGCTTGTTCATTAAGCTGAAGCTGAAAAATTGAAATTTTCACCCTTAATATACAGGCACAAGGAACCATTGCTTTATTTCCTTTGAGAGTGGGTGGTAGACCCCTGGGAAGTTTTATCCATGAAGCCTTGATGCTGGGACTGCAGGGAGAGGCATCTTGGGCTCCTACGCTTGCGTACTCAGTAGCCTGAAGTCTGGGATCTCAGAACTTCCAAGGCAATCACAGGAGATGTGGAGCTATTTCTAATATTTCAAAAAGCCTAAAATAAATTGTTCATTTAGAGCCATTAAAACAATATGGGCCAATGAGTATGCAAACAATTTTTGAATTTATCAAAAATTATATATATATCATATTAATATAATAATTTATTTAATAATTTAATTATCTTGTGTGATAATAATTTAATTATCCTGTGTGTATCAGATACTTTTCGTGGCAATTATGTGTTTCTCACCCTAAAGTGGGTAGCTACTATCTTTTATATATACAATTTAGATAAATGTAATCCTTTTAAATGCTGAATCTGGGGTTTAGAGTGTGGACAAGCTAGAAATGGACTTTAGGGAGGAAAATAGCAGCATATATTGTTGTTGTTGCCTGCAGCTATAGCCCTGTGGTATCCGATCCCGTCAGATCTCGGAAGCTAAGCAGGGTCGGGCCTGGTTAGTACCTGGATGGGAGACCGCCTAGGAACACCAGAAGCTGTAGGCTTGGGAGAAGGACCTGGCAACCCCCTCCCAAAAATCAATCTGCCAGTGAAAACCCTATGAACAGCAGAGAAGCACTGACAATAGTGTTTCCCCTGTTGTACAGAGGGTCACTATGAGTCGGATACCGACTCGATGGCACCTAACAACAACAACAACAACATTGTTGTTGTTATTAGGTGCCATTTTGTCAGGTTTGGTTCATAGCGACCCTCATAGGGTTTTCAATGGCTGATTGTTTTGGGATTGCTTGGGGAGTGGATTGCCATGTCCTTCTCCTGTTTGTGCGGTGCTGGGGATGGAACCCAGGTCCTCAGAGAGTGCAGAGCAGTGCTTTACCAACTGAGCTAAACCCCAGCCTGGCACATATTAGCCTGTAGTAAAGAGAAAAGTGCTGCTAATAGTCAGCAATTCAGCATACCAGAATGGATGTAGAACTTGTGTTCTGAAAGGATGTAATGCTTCCTGGCTATTTATCTTTCTCACTTATGCTCTTAATCTGCTCTTACTTCACATGACTGAATGGTTCTTACCAAAATCTCAGAGAATGTTACCAATGGAATTTGCAAAATATAATTAGGATGGTGAATTTTTGGTTATCTCCACACTCACCATCAAATGATGTGCTTCATAGTGAATATAAAATTGTATTTTATATTATCTGCTGTTTGGATTTTCTAAGCCACCAAACTATTAAGAGAGAGCTGTTGAGCTTTGATTATCCAGTAGGTCTGTAACTATAAACTATTAGGCCAATTGAATCATTCTGTTCTAATGGAATTTTTTAATAAATCACATATGTACATGGATGAAAAATCAAACCAATGAAGCAAGGTATATTCTCAGAAGTCTCTTTCTCACTTCTGTTCTCTTATGTTGTATTTTTTTACACCTGCTCCTCCACCTGCAGTCCATCATTTTTATTAATTACCTGTACTGGGTATAAATATGCATATATAAGTAAGCATAATATTTTTATTCCATTCCCTCTCTAACACAAAATATGACATATGACATTTATTTGTGTGTGCACACACGTGTGTATGTGTGTATGTGTGTGTACTTGTTAGGTGCTGTCGAGTTGGTGTCTGACTAATAGTGACCCTATGTACAACAGGCAAAACACTGTTGTCAGTGCTTCTCTACTATTCATAGGGTCTTCAACGGTGGATTTTTTTTGGGAGTGGGTTACCAGTTCCTTCTCCCAAACATACAGCATCTTATGTTCCCAGGTGGTCTCCCATCCAAGTACTAACGAGACCCGACCCTGGTTAGCTTCTGAGATCTGACAGGATCAGATGCCACAGTGCTTTGGCTGCAAGCTATGTGTGCATGCATGTTTCTTTTAATGGATGCCTGGGTTGTTTCCAATTATTTCCTACTAAAAAAAGTGGTGTAATAAATACCATGAGAACATGTCGTTGTATTTTTCTGTAGGCCCATTTCTAGAAAAAAAAACTCCAGAAGTAGGATTTGGGTCATAGGTGAATGCATTTGAAATTTTGATATTTTTAGTTTTCTCTTTAGTGGTTATGTTCCTATCAGCAACATATGAAAATGTCTGACTTTTCATGGGCTCCTCTGAAGAGAATATTAGAATACATTTCCTATTAGATCAGCCAAAATCTAGAAATTATGGAATGTAGTTTTGTTGTTGTTTATTTGTATTTGTATTTTTTTTTTTTTTGAAACAGGATCTCACTGTATAACCCAGGCTGGCCTGGAACTCACTGTGTAGAGCAGGCTGGCCTCAGACTTGTGGATCCTCTTGCTTCAACCTCCTGAGTGTTGAGACTATAGCCATGTGCCACCACATCTGGCTGAAGTATAGTTTTAATTTGTGTTTCTGTTTGAAAAGATACTCAGGTTTTCTTGTGATATTGAAAGGCCATTTTACTTGTTTTCTATGAAATATTTATTCACATTCTTTGACAGTTTTTCCATTGGGTTGCTGATAGGTTTTTTAAACTGATTTCTAGTAGCTTTTTTCCATATTAGCAAGATTATGTTTTGTCTGTTTGATTTTTACTTATGATATCAGTTGAAAGTATTTCCTCAGGAGGTTGTTTCTTGACTTTGCTTATGATATATTTTTACATGCAAAAGTTGTTTAACATAGTTGAATTTATGAAACTTTGTATTTCCTAGGTTTTAACTCATAGTTAGCCCCACTTCAAGCAGGTCACTCATATTTTCTCCTGGTACTTAAAATATTTTTCATAGAAAATTTTAAGCATACTCAAATTAGAATAAATAATATAATGGACCATAGGTACCTATCAACCAATTTTAACAACTACAGATATTTTGCCAATCTTGTCTTATCCATTGACCCATCCCTTTTCAGAACATGTAAAACAAATTCCAGGTGTTATATTATTTTCTTCATAAGTACATCAATATATATCAATAACATCTAAGGGATTTTTAGAATACACCCTCCATATCATTATTACGCCTGCAGCAGTACCACTGTGGCATCCAATCTTGTCAGATCTGGGAAGCTAAGCAGGGTCGGGCCTGTTTAGTACTTGGATGGGACACTGCCTAGGAACACCAGATCCTATAGGCTTGGGAGAAGGACCCGGCAGCCCACTCCCAAAAATCAATCCACCATTGATAACCTATGAATACCAAAGAAACACTGACAACAGTATTATAGTATTTTGCCTGTTATATGTAGGGTCACTATGAATCAGACACTGACTTGATGGGACCTAACAATAACAACAACAACAACATCATTATTTCACAAATAATTCCTTAAGATTACCTAATACCATTTTATATTCAAATTTTCTCTTTTTAAACTTAGTTTTTGTCTTTTGTGTGCCTAGTACAAGGTTTGTATACAACCTCACTTTTTTCTTTATTTTATTTTATTTTATTAGAAATTTTTAATGTACATCATAATGTGATTCATTTTGACATGCTTTTCATTGTGACAATTTTCATATATGCAATTTGATAAGCATTATTCATATAGGTTACCCCTTACCCTCCTCTGTTTCCCCCCTCCCCCCTTCCTATCTAAGTTTCCCATCCAAGTCTTCTCTATCTTTTACTATATAGTATTTTTCTATACGTCCTTGGGTTCCATTTCTGTTTAAGATAGAAACTTTTCCTGTAGTGGTCTTTGTTTCTATCTTGTTAGAACAATTACATGTGATTTCTAGTCCATTTAT